>VDFB02293819.1:0-79652 GCA_007258455.2 Sequoia sempervirens | reverse complement strand
TTTTGTTGGTTCCACTAGACACTTGTCATCATCCCACAATCTCGCAAGGAAATTTGAGGACCCACCACAGACACCATGGGTTAGCTAGGAGTCATTCAATCTAACCAATCTGATCACAACCATTGATTAAACTTTATTGCACATTATATATTACACATGCCAAAGTAAAATTCAAAAATGCGATGTCAAGACATTGTGTCATGACCGTTTGATCATCTATGCATCAATCTATACTATTAATTACGTCCATCACATATCACAAACTGTGCATGATTGAGATGAACACAGATTGTGATGTGAAGGGTAGTTTCGATGTACACACAAACTTTGCCAACCGGTAGCACAAGGCAAAGGGATTGGTTCCCTGATGACTTCAATGAATTAAGTTGTCACTTAATTGACCTGTTGCCACCAACAAATAGTCAACTCCAAACTAGAAAACCTAATCAAATCCATGATTGTAACACCTAGGGTTTATCTACAAAACCATAGTTTGACCAGAAAGTATAAATAAATCAATTATGAGCACATTCCACATCCTCTAGATCTGTAATTCACACTTTTGAGAATCTCTCAAGAAACCCACATAGAATATACAGCCTATTTTCTCCTCTAACATTTGGAAGTGACCTATGTAATATCATGACAAAATTTCATGATAATATTGTA
Organism: Sequoia sempervirens; assembly: GCA_007258455.2. Lineage (NCBI taxonomy): Eukaryota > Viridiplantae > Streptophyta > Pinopsida > Cupressales > Cupressaceae > Sequoia > Sequoia sempervirens. The sequence goes on along the minus strand of VDFB02293819.1, from coordinate 78,983 downwards.
ACTTTTGAGCAACTTTGCAACTTTTGCAAAACATGCTCTTCTCTCCATCATACTTCACCAATTCTTCTAGAACCTTATCCACTGAGCACATGGACATCTAGGCATCCACTAATCTACCCTTTGACATCAATGACAATATTATGCCAAAAATATCCCCTTTTTCATTAATAGCAAAACCAAATGCTCAAAATGCTTTGTACCAACTGAACTGACACTACACCAATCAAATAAACTGCTCTAATACCAATTGGAACCACTCTAAACTAATTGTGTTTCTTTGTACCAATTATAATAAAATTGATCATGAGTGCACATACAAAATAGCTCCCCTAGACATATCTTCCATCAAAGAATTTTTCTCAACTTCTTTTTGCTCATTTGTGTGAGCATTTACACAAATTCTCCCCCTTTGACATCAATGGAAAAGGGTCATACCATGCATTTAACTAGTTATACTTTCCCCCTTTTTTCTCCTTTATCCCCCTTTGTGCTACAATAGATGTTCATAAATCTACAGCCATCAAGTTATTAGAAATTTGTAAAACTAAGGTATACTGACTTGATCTCTCTCTCTCTCTCTCTTCATGTCAGGGATGAATGAAATATCTATGAAGCTCCCCTTGGACCCATGCCCTATCACTATAATTTAGTAATATGATGTGGGAGTAATTACTCCCAATTTTTTCCCCAAATATTCAAATTGTTCTTGGGAAGAGGCTTTGTAAATATGTCAGCACCTTGTTCTTTGGTGGGCACATATTCCATGTCAACTTCCTTATCTGCAACATTTTCTCTTATGAAGTGATACTTGATTATGTGGTTTATTCTAGAGTGCACCATTGGATTCTTTGAGATTTTTTTTGCACTTGAATTATCACAAAGAATAGAAATAGGTTCCTTGTACTCAACCTTGTCCTTGAGTGTATGATTCATCCACAAAACCTAAGTACAACATGTTGCTGCTATATATTCTTCTCAGCTATAGAGAGTGTGACCGATTCTTTCTTTTTGCTCATCTAGGAAACAAGTATGTTCCTCAAAAAGAATGCTCTACCACTAGTGCTTCTTTTGTCGTCTACACTTCTATCCCAATCAACATCTGTATATGTAGTTAGAGTGATATCTTTGCTCTTGGGATACCACATTCCATATTCAATAGTAATTTTAATGTATATAAAATTATCTTTACTGTGTTGACGTGAGATTCTTTAAGAGCAGCTTGAAATATTGTAACCATACACACTATTTATGTAATATCTAGCCTTGATGCAGTTAAGTACAATACACTTCCAATCATTGACCTATACAATGTTTTATTTGCATTAGGGGACTCATCTTATTTACTCAATTTACATCCAGTTATCATGGGGGTACTAACCATTCTACTATCTTCCATTCCAAAAAATTTAAGCATTTCCTTAGCATATTTTTTTTGAGATATAAATATCCCATCATTAGTTTGTGCTATTTGTAAACCAAGGATAAAAGATAGCTCTCCTAGCATTGACATCTCAAGCTCATCTTGCATTTGAAGAACAAACTCTTTACACATGTTATCATTGCTACCACCAAATATGATGTCATCAACATATACAAAAAAAATTATCATGTACTCACCTTTTGATTTCAAGTATAGATTGCTATCTACACATCCCTTTCTGAATCCTTATTATTGTAGGTACTATTCCAATCTTGAATACCATGCCCTAGGTGCTTTATTTTAGACCATACAGTACTTTCCTTAGTCCGCAAACATAATCTTATTATTCTGATAACTGAAAACCTTCTAGTTTTTCTATGTATACTTCTTCAAGGTTTCCATTTAGAAAATCAATAGATTTTGCATCCATTTGATAGGCTTTAAATCCTTTATAAAATAAAAATGCAAGAAACATTCTTAAGGCTTCTAATCTTGCAATAGGTGCAAATGTTTCTTCAAAGTCTATCCCTTCAACTTGTGCATATTCTTTGCACACCAATCTTTCCTTGTTCCTTAGAACGATTCCATCTTCATTGAGCTTGTTTCTAAACACCCATTTAGTACCTATCACATTTTTTCTTGGGGATCTACGAACTAATTCCCATGTTTTTTTTTCTCGATTTGATTCAGCTCTTCTTCCATGGCCTTTATCCAACTCTCATCCTTGTTGGCCTCAATATAGCTTTTAGGTTCAATCTATGACACGATAGTAAAGTTTACGTGTTCCTTGTTCTTTGCAAGTCTTCTCCTTGTCTGAACACCCTCATTTTTGTTTCCATTTATCTAATTTGTAGGATGATCATTTTAAACATATTTTGTAGGTTCTTTTTTATTCTCTTATTGTAGCTCTTCATTAGCAATCTCTTCTTCACAATCTGATTCAACTTCAAAGTAATCTCTATCAAATTTAACATGTTTCAATTCTTCATCAATCTTGACATTGATGATTTCTACAATTTTGTGTAGCCTTCTATTATAACACTTGTAAGCTTTGCTTTGGGTGGAATATCCAAGAAATATTCCTTCATCACAACTACAATCAAAGCTTCCCAAATTATCTTCTTCACTTTTTATGTATCACTTGCTACCAAACACTTTGAAATACTTGATAGATGTTGGATTATCATACCCTAGATCATAGGGAGTCTTGTCACTATTTAATCTAATTTGAAATATGTTCAAAATAAAAACTAAAGTATGAACTACCTCTCTCCAATACACATTCGGTAACTTAGCCTCATTCAACATTGTTTTGTCCATCTCCTTGACTGTCTTATTCTTTCTCTCAACTACTCCATTCTATTGTGGAGTTCTTTATGTAGAATATTGTCTTTTGATCCCATGCTTCTCACAATATTTAATGATTTTAATTTATGTGAATTCTCCACCTCTATCTAATCTCAAACATTTGATTCTTCTACCAATCTCCTTTTCAACCATGGCTCTAAAAATATTGAATCTTTCAAATCCCTATGACTTGTATTTTAGAAAGGTTACCCATGTTATTCTTGAATAGTCATCAATCAACAACATAAAGTATCTTTCACCTTTCAATCCTCTTGTCTTTGTAGGACCACACAAATCTGTATGAAGCGGTTGCAAGGGTTTTTTAGTTAAGCATTCATTTTTCTAGAACTTAACCCTTGTTTGCTTTCCTATTTTACATTCTTTGCAAATGGTGTTTGTAGGCTTAGTTATCTTAGGCATGTGTCTTACTAGTCCTTTTGAGTTCACTTTCACCAAATTTTCAAAATTGACATGCCCCATTCTCCTATGCCAAAACCAACTCTCATCTACTTGTCCTATCAAATAGTTTTGACCTTTTACTTCACTGATTATAGAGATTGCTTTCAGTTTTGTGCAATCATTTTTCCATTTTTCCTTATTAAATGTGACCTTATAACCATTGTCACACATCTGAATTACACTCAGCAAATTGTGTTTCAGACCTTCAACATAAAGAACATCTTTTGTACATAATTTACCATCTATGCTCAATGTTCCTTTACCATAGATTTTTATTGTTGTGTTATCACCCAAACTGATTGAACCTTCCTTACACTTCTTAAGTTGGATGAATTTTCTCTTGTCCCTAGTCATATGTTTTGAAAATCCACTATCTATTACCCACAAATTTTGCTTCTTTGCATGAAGATCAATTTGTGTAATCATTGATTGTGTGGGATTCTACTCTTTTTCTTTCCACACCTTTTTAGGTTTCTTCTCTACCTTTTCTTCCTTCTTTTCAAGGACTCTAGACTCTTTGTTTACTTTAGGAGGTGTTTTTTTCTTTTTCTCACTCTGTACATTTGGTCTTATAAATATTTTTCTACATTTCTAAGCTATATGACCAAAATTATTACTATTATAATATATTACATTCATATCAACTAAAGGAGAAAATAGATTTTTTCTAACAAAATTTGTACTCCTTTTAGGAATGACTCTACATTCCCTAGCCCTATCACCAAATTGATTACATGTATAATAGTACCCATAAAAGTATGAAGAGTACCTAGTCATAGCATTTCCTTGAACAAAATGAGGGGGTCTTCTTTGTCTTATCTTCTTCATATTTCTCACCCTTGTGAATCCATCAACATCAGTTATTCTTATGTTCTGCCTCTTCTTTTGATGATACAAAACTAATTAGTTGTTCTTCTTGTCTGAAATGGGCTTCTTTTCTTCCTTCATATTATTCATCTCAATTGGTCTCTTCTCATCTCTAGATGTATTCTCATTGCATGCTTTCTCACTATCTATACTAGACTTTTTTCCTACTCTAAATCTCTCATATAGTTTTGCAGAAGCATTGGTAAAAGTACTCTTCCCTTTCTCTAAACCCAATCCAAATTTCTCTTTATTAGAATAATTTTGTGTGTTTTGTAATCCATCAAGAATCTTCAAGCCTCCCTTCAGCTTCAGGCCTTTTTTCTATTTGATCTCTAACCTTTTCTAATTCTTTTCTTAAGGTGACTATTTATGCCTCTAGTTGCATAAATTTGTCAATCTTGAACTATAGTTTAGACTTAACTACATCTTCAATTCTTTTGGCTTCCTCCAATTGTATCTTCAAGCTTACCACCATCTGATTAGATTCTTCAATATTTTTGGTTGGATTTTTCAGTCTCCTTTTGTGCAAGCTTCTTCTGATGTTTATTTTCCTTTTTCAAATTATCAATATCCTCTGTTACATTATCAATTTCTTCTAAGGAACAAATTATTTATCCTTCAAGGTCAACTTCTCCTTCTTCCTCACCTTCTTCACCAAGATTCTCAACCTTTCCATATTTTTGTTCTTCAAAATCTTTTTCCATGAAGAGAATTTCATTTTCTTCCATCACAAAGGCACAATTTTTTTCATCATCTGAACTATCACTAGCATCAGATGAATCACTCTCCTCTTGAACATATAGAACCTTCTTCTTATTCATAAAAAATTTCTTCTTATGAAAGTAGGTTTTCTTCTTTTTACTATTTACTTCTTTTTCAACATTATCCTTCTTATTGTAAGTGCATTTAGAAACAAAATGACCTATTTTACCATAGATAAAATGCTTGAAGGGTAACTTACCTTTATACTTGTTAGAGCCTCTTCTTAATCTTTTGATGAAGTTTGATTCTTCCTCATCAGTATCTTCATGTTCAAATGTGGAGGCTTCTTCCTTGTCCTTCTTGGATACTTCAACCTTCTCCTTGTTGGTAGCCTTGAATGCAACTTCTCTTTTGGATGACTCTGCATTTCCCATCCTCATTTCATATGCAGTGAATATGACATGCAATTCATTAAGAGTAAGTTTATCCAGTTCTCTTGCTTCCTCTATTGCAAATATCTTGGACTCATACTTGGATGAAATAGACCTTAATACCTTTTGAACAATGACTATTTCTTTCACCTCTTCTTTGAACCCTCTGATTGAATTTACTATTTCATCAACTCTGAGAAGATAATATGCAATCTTTTCTTCTTCACTCATCTTCAAACTTTCAAACTTGGCTCTGAGAATTTATAGCTTTTCCAACTTCACTTTATCATATCCTTTGTAGATTCCTTTCAACTCATTCCATATATCATGTGCATTACTACAATGCATCACTTTGTTAAACACTAAGCTAGACAAACCACAGAGCACAACATGTTTAGCCTTTGCATTGTTGTCATAGTCTTTCTTTCTTGCAACATCGATAGGAGTAGTAGCAAGAGGTGTATATCCATTTTTAACAGACATTCACACATCATATGCCAAATATGTCTCCATCATAATGCTCTAGAAAGCATAATTTGATCCATCAAACCAAGGTGCCTTGTTTGTAGATGAACCCTCTTGACTAGTCCTTTTTTCAATTGTCCAAGATCTACCTGAGCTGATTAAGCTTCTCCTAGGGAACCAGGGGTCTTATACCAATTTTTAGGACACAAAAATCTACTAAGAGAGGATGAATTAGTAGATCAATTAAAATATACCCCTTAACACATTATGCGGATAAATTAACCAAGCAAAGAAATAAGCATACACACACATAATTGTAGATAACACAAGATATACATGGAAAACCCAAGATGGGAAAAACCACGGTGAGGATAGTTGCTAGGATCTACTATCATAATCTAGCCTCACAATGAATATATTCTAACAAAAATTTTAAAGGTACCAACCCTAAGGAGACACCAATCCCCTGGTTTTAGGAGCACCCACTCCAAGGAAGCACCAACTCCCTACACTAAGCACCTACCCAGATATATGATGGCACCCACCAATCAGATGCACAATGCAAAGTATTACAATTTTATTCTTCTAAATCCAATTTAATATTGCAACCCTATTTGCAACTACTCAATTCTTTGTTTATATTTTTGCAACACAATTCTCTACCCTACAAGTCTCTTTGTTCTACACCTAAATGTTAACCTTGATAAATGTCTCTAATTTTTATTTGGGTTCTACTCATTCATTGCTTATGCACTCCCTATCTTCTTCTACTCTCTCACACTCACACCTCTTTGCACCTTTCCTTTTTCTATTAGTGCATTATATGTCTGCCTCAAGAGCTCACACTTATGCTTTGCTGCACTTTTCCCTTTTTTGTTAGTGCATTAGTTGTCTACCTCAAAAGCTCACACTTATTGCATCATACAACAACACTAAGCTAAATTTTGGTTGTATATCATCTCATGACTTAGTCATCAAGGCATCACTTCCTTGAGCCACACACTCCTTGTTATGATTCATTGAATTTTCTAAACATAGCAACCCACAAAACCCTAACCTAATATGCATTTAATGCCATATCCTTGTAAACTCGAACTAATTTTGATCTTGATCACCTTTATAGTCTATGCAACCACTTCACAAGTCATATCACCAATTAATTGGTCGTTGGAGCTGGTAAACCAATTAAATTCATGCATTGTGTCAGCCACCAGGCCAAACCCTTGTTCACCATTGGAGACCTTCAACTTTAAATTTGGGTTGTTGATCCATTATCTTCATGCCATGATCAGTGATCCTCCTTCATCTGATCCAAATTTAAAACACAACCGTTGGATTATCTCCTTTTAAACGTGCATCGCATATCTTCATCGTGTTGTATATAGCCATCACTTCACTTAAGTCTATCACATTTTCTCTTAAGACATTAATCTTCATTTCTATCATGTGAAGAGGTATTGTGATCAAGGTTCGATCACCAACACATGATCATCATCACTGAGCCATCACATCTCACTTGGCACTATTTTATTCATAATAGTGATGTGAATAAACATAGTGATGCAATCAAATGTCACCACTTGTCGCTTAGGACACATGTCCTTAGCTCGCATTCCTATAGGGCTAACCGGGGACCCACCAAATCTTCAACAAGATAGTGGGACATTACCATCTATCTTGACTGATGTCACACTCTACCATATTTTTTAGATTGTGTATTGCATACCATCCTTTTGCTTCACAACTATGATGTGAAGTAATGATGTGATAACACACCACGTGCCCTTGTTGATGTCACACTCCACTAATAAAGCCTGTCACCATTTTCTAATCCCACTAGACACTTGACATTAGCTCATAATCCTATAGAGCAAGTTGAGGACCCACCACACACACCACAGGTTAGCAGGCAATCATTCAATCTAACTATTTTGATAATAGTCATTGATCAAAATTTATCGCACATCATAGATTGCACATGCTGAAGTAAACTTCAAAGTGTGATGTGAAGACACTATGTGATGATTTTTCGATCATCTATGCACCAATATACACCATTGATTACCTCCATCACATATTTCAAACTAAGCATGATCAAGATGAACACAAATTGCAATGTGAAGGGTGGTTGCAATACATACAAAAACTTTTCCAACTAGTAGCACAAGGCAAAGGGGTTGGTTCCCTGATGAATTTGATGGATTAAGTTGTCACTTAAATGACCTACTACCACCAATAAATATTCAAATCCAAAAAATAAAACCTAATCAATGCCATGACTGCAACACCTAGGGTTTATCTAAAAAACCCTAGTTTGACCAAAAAGCATAAATAAATCAATTCCAAGCACATTCCACATCCTCTAGATCTACAATTCACACAAGTTTGAGAATCTCTTGAGAAACCCGCATCAAATATACAGCCTATTTTCTCCTCTAACATCTGGAAGTGACCTCTGCAATAACATAATATTTCATGACAATATTACAACTTTTGAGCAACTTTGCAAATTTTGCAAAATATGATCTTCTCTCCATCATACTTCACCAATTCTTCTAGAACCTTATCCACTGAGCATAATTACATCTAGGCATCCACTAATCTACCCTTTGACATCAATGACAACATTATGCCAACAACCTATCCATAATAAATTTCTCCCATTCTCTTCATCCATAATAAGGTGGACCTATACCTGACTAGGGGTAATTCCTTCATTTACGTCTCATAGGGGATCCTAGACATGGTTCAATAATCAAAACATTAAAAAATAAAAAATAAAAACCAAAACATTAGAAAATAAATAAAAAATTCAAAACATTAGAAAATCCAAAAAGAAAAATACAAAAAAATAAAAAAACATCAAAAATTCTAAAAATAGTGTATGTTGGTCCAAGTGGTCAAAATACGTTGCCTCTACAACTTCATGTAGGTAAGGCCATCATTGATGAGCCCTTGAGGCTTAGGTTAGTCCCTTTTTTTTTTTCATAACAAGTTTTCATTCTATCCATACCCGCTTTTCATAATAAACTATCCAGGGTCAGCGTCAATTGAACTACGTCGTCTCTGTGCTTTTATGAAGGCAAGGCCATCATCGATGAGACCACAAGGTGTTATTTTAACCCCTTAGGTTCCATCAAGTCAAGTCTATCATAATCCATGTCTCATGATAAATTCTCCCTTGCTAAGGTTGACACTTTGAGCAGACACAAACAACACATCATTAAACAAGAGAATCAAGCTTAATGAATCTTGAAGCAATAGATGAACTATCCAACTATTCTCTAATCCAAATAGATCAATGGCCTAATCACGAGTAGCTATCAATCAAACATAAACAATCCTTATCAAGCTATGAAATATTCTTAGATAGAATGTGGCATCATTGGGATCCCCAATCTTATATGGCATGCCTCATTTCAAAATCCAAACTTTATCCATCAACCCTTAGTCTTAGAAAGGATATTGTATTGTTGAGATCCCTAGTCTTATACAACATGCTTCTTTTCTTGAAACCAAACACTATCATTATCTAGAATCTGATCATACAATATGGCAAAAGATCTAAATGGTTGTTGACTCTATCAGTCCAGTTTGTCTTATCTTTTTATTGATTTATTATTTGTCATGTTACTATGTGCCTCGACGATGTCCCAAAAGGATTTAGAGGAGTGATGATGGACCGTGACTTTTTTTCTCTTTGGTTTCTATTTGTGATTTTTCTCGAAAATATGACTGGGGCAACTATGTTCCTTGTGTGTAAGTGAGGTTCCATTTGGCATAATCAAAACATCTTGTGCAAGATAAATCTTGATCAAACACTTTCTTGCATCAGGACTAGCATGCTTTGTGGATTTTTCCTCACATATTCCAATAAGTTTCTGTAGTTACTAGTTTGTGCCATGGCCTTCCTTTTCTTTCATGTGTCTACTTTTGCAAGTTACACCATGGTCTATGTCGTATTTTTGTGTTCATCGTCCATTGCTATAATAAGTTCTATGATGATAATTATGCAATAAAATAAAAGCTTGATCATTCATTAACAAGATCTCAAGATAGCAATCCCAGTTCATCATTTAATTTTTCTTTTTCATTTTCACTCTCTTTTCTGCACTAACATTCCATTTGTCCACCCTTAGAGTCATCTTGATGGTGTGCTGTGACACAAAAAATAAATGTATTAGCATTATCAACCTGCATACACAATCATGTTATCATATCATAGGTATCATCATCATATACATATTATGTCATCCATATTATATTAGAAAATAAAACATGCATAGTATTGCATCATGTGGTATCATTATCCATATAAGCATCACATAAAAACATGTCATAAAAATATAGTATCTTCCTGCATATCCATGACATCACATCATCCACATTTATCCATACATCACAAAATACATAAATATAAAATAGAATCATGTGCACCCATCCATATATCATAAACATGTATTATCATAAACCATACATCATGTTTCCATAACATCACATCATAAAGGAAACATCACATATCCATAAAAATGTATATCATAATATCTCATCACATAGGGAAACATGCACATAGAATCATACACATCATATAGTCACCACAAAAATCATGTATCTCGCATATATATTAAAAAATCATGTTTCATAGTATAATATCACAATGTATGTCAAAATGGAGCTCGCAGGCTCATTCAAAAATATTAGTATCTAAAATAGATGAAAATAGGCCTAGCTTGTGTTACCCTCCTCCCCTAATGGTGATGGTCCTGACGATGGTTGTCTCTCCTCCCTTCATTGTGATCCTAAGGATCTATCATAGGGTCTTGATCGTTGACACTGTGAAACACCCCCACTACTCTGGGTCCTCCTAGAGTGCCCTTGTCTCTGTGAGCGACTCTCTATATAACTCAAAGCCCTCTACACTATAGGCACTCCATCCTCATAATTCCTCTTGCAGTACTCCGTAGCCCTCCCTACCTGATACAACTATCAAGCCAAATTTATTGTGGACCCACCAATGGTAGCTATGAAGTTAATAGACCTTTTCTCTGTCCTCTATGCTCTAATGATAGCCATGTCTCTCTCAACTGTTACTACCTATACCTAACCCTGCAATGTTGGTATTTGTGCCACCTGTGCTTGCAACATCTACACTTGTGCTTGGAGTGCCTGTATTTGTTCCTGGGGACCCTACCCTGTATCCTCGGCTTCCTCCTCCATAACATTCATAATCACATCCCTGATTGGGACATCATGAAGACCTTCCTCCTTGATGATAACATCCCTGATAGGTTGTCGTTAGGTCCCATTACTTTAGAATATAATATTCAATTTGTCGACCGGGTAGTGTTCAAGGAAATTTTGCAATAGAAGAAGTCTGGAGTATCTTCCTCAGGTTTTCTAACTTTCAAGAATGACTTAATATTAATTCTAACTTCAAATTTTCTAACTATAAAGCAATTTATTCCTCAGAAAATAGAAAATGTTTGAACTGAAAGCGTAAGAAAACTAATTTAGAAAGCATAATAACTAAATTGAAGAGGGTAGAAACAACTAAACTAAGAAGCTAGAAAATTAAAAACCAGAAAAACTTATAGCAATCCATAAAACATTTTCTTAACAATAAAGATTCTAACAGTTAATAACAAAAACTACGGAAGTGAAAAGGTAACAAATACTTCAGAACTAAGTATTCATAACAACATTATAATAAAATAAAACACTTATCTACTCTCGTCGAGTGGCCAGCTCATAGGTTATCACATTCATTCTCAGCTCACATTCACAACTATTTCAGAAACACTTCTATCAATCATAGTTATCATCCATGACTCATAACTCAGAATTTTAGATAAAAATCTTTTTATTCATAAACCTCGGAAACATTCTGACAGTATAACATTACTTTTCATTGTATATCTTACTTCTAGAGATCATATCTTTTATAAAGAAACTGTAAATACATCCTATATTTCAGATGGTGTGGATAACCATTGAAAATATCTAGAACAGATCTACGGATAACTTGTATATCTTTAAACCCATTACATAGTATTTAAGAGGCTCAAGTTGAGCCATAAAGTTTTTAATTCAAAGGATAACAAAAATAACAACTTTAAGAACAACTACATCTTTGGTCCATCACCCTAAAGTTCTGGAGCATATTTCCAGCATATATCTTCAGCCTATTCTAGAGCACGTGCCAGCTGGATGCTTCTATCATGTAATCCACCTCCTATCCTTCTTTCATTAGTGCATTTCATTCCTTTCTTTTCTCTCTTTTGGAGTAGAGTTTTTCCCATGAGGTTTTCTCTATTTCTCCACTTTATAGAGATTTGGTTGTATTCGGGTACCTGATTAGGCCTAGTTGTCGGGACCCTTGTTTTTTTTCATGCATTGTAGTTACCTTTGCTTTCTTGCACATGTTTGTAGCTACACTCTTGCTCATCTTAAGGGGGGGGTGTTAGAGTAAAGGTTTTAACTTAATTATGTTAATTAAGTTACCTTTATTCCTCTCTTAAGATTTCACTTTAGTTTGCATATTGTGACATTTAATAATTATATTAATTATTAAATGTCTTCCTATTAGGGTTTCTTTAGGGTTGCACAATCTCCTTTTATAAGGATTGATCATTGTATTTTATCTTACTCTCTGTTAATCATTTTTCATATTTCAGAGTTTCAAAACCCTCTCTTGCTTTTTTTCTCCATTCTCTTTCTTGTGACAGGTATCTCTTGCATGCAGATCTTCTTGGGCTCTGAAGTTGGATCTGACAACTTCTACATGGTATCAGAGCAGACCTGCTACAGCATGTTCTTGTTTTGAAGATTTTGGAGCTACGAGGGTTTGATCGGGCTTTCACAGGTTTTCAGTTTGATTTTTTGTGGATCTAGGGGTTGCCTAATTTTTTGGGCATTTTGAGCCAAAACAGACCTCACCATTGAGTCCGCAGCACCCAAAAACCCCTATTTTCATATAAAATTTGACAAGTTTGGCCACAGTTGCACCAGAAGGCAAAAAAAAAATTGGCCCCAAGGCCGTACGACCCTAAGGCATGATTTCTGAGGTGAATTTTTTTTTTAAAAAATCAAAAAAATCAATTTTAAATTGATTTTTAAAGTTTTTTTATTAAAAAAATTGTGCTTCCCTCATATTTGGAAGCCGCCGCCACCCTGCAGCCAAGCGGCCACCAGCAGAGGAGGTGGTCGCCAGCAATAGCCGTTGGGCCGCCACCTCCACCAGCCGACCACCCAGTCGGCGCCCCCGCCCAGCCACCACCGGCCGGCCACCGGCCTGCCACCAGAGCTCCGTCGCCGTGCCACCGGCCGCCCAACCGCCGCTTGTGCACCACCGGAGCACCGCCAAGGAGCCACTAGGGCCCTTCTTCATTCCTTTTTTGACCTTTTTCACAAAATTGGACATATCTCGGGCATTTTAGCTTGGATTTTCAAACGAAAATAGGTGTTGGAAAGCTGCTTCTAGTGCCGATCTGATGGTGGAGGTTTGATCTCTTGATTTTTCTGTTTTGATGCCGTTTTCTTCTATCAAATCCAGAACTTGTGTTTTTCACTCTCGGGGGCATATCTTTTGTGTCCAAACTCCATTCTGCGCAAACGAATAGGCATTGGAAAGGTGTTGCAGTGATATTTCCAGATTTGTAGTCTATTTCATCAAAAAATTTACCAGGTGAATTTTATTCAGCTTTGTGTGTTTTTACACTTTGCTCAATTACTTGGACATTCTGGCACCTATATGGGTTCTGTTTATGTGGGATGGGTCATATTAATTTGATCTAAATGCAATAAGGTCAGATTTCTATTTTTTTCATTTGAAGAGTTATCATGGGTTTTTCTACTCACCCTTCAGTTGTTATTCTGGAACGGGGTAATTATGAGTCATGGGCAAAGGGTATACTTACACATTGTAGGTGGCTTAATCTTTTGCCTTATTTGTATGATCTCATACCTGAACTAGCCACTTTAGAGGGAAAATCAGCATGGGATATCATTAGAGATCACATAGTAGGACTTATATTGTCTAGTGTTGATCATGACACTATGTTGGCTATATCGGACATTGATTGTCCTCACCCACTTTGGACACGTCTTTGGGAGATCTATGGAGACCCAAATCTCTCTCCATTCCCAGAGGATCCTACTTCAGATTGTCTCTTACCCCTTTCTTGGAGAGATAATACACCCTTTGATCATGATACTTTAGAGGAACTTGAGTATTTAGACACCCTTACATATTATGATGGATCAGAGGCTTGTCTCCCAGTTCCTACTCTTCAGACTGAGACTTCATCAACATCTCCTGTTGTTCCTGATTCAGTGCAGCAGGGCATCATTCACCTTCCAGACATAGCTACTCTAGACTCTTATCTTGCAGACATATCTTTCTTGTTTGTTGAGTCCTATATTGCAGATTTGGAGGATTATTTTGAGGACATTCATCTCCTCTACCTTGATAGTCAGGTTATCACTGTACGCCCACCATTATTAGTGCATTTAGAGGTTGCATTTTAGGATTCTCCACATCCGTTTGGATTTGGCATCATTTTTTTTAGTTCAGACAACGAGATTCTTCAACATCCTATCATGGCACACATCTTGAGACAGATTGGTTCATCACTCTTCATAGGGTTTCTTTGACATCATCCTTTGGATCTGTTTCTTCCCAAGGGGAGGAATATCATTTGTTGCTTTAGGATCTCCTTTTGGATTCTACATCAGGCATCTACCATTGTGACAGGAGTTTCTTCATTGTGGGGGGGCCTTCTTCTCTCTTTCTATCTCTCCTATGGAGACCATTGTATATGTACTTATATGATAGAAGTTGTTTATGGGGGGTATCATGTAATCCACCTCCTATCCTTCTTTCATTAGTGCATTTCATTCCTTTCTTTTCTCTCTTTTGGAGTAGAGTTTTTCCCATGAGGTTTTCTCTATTTCTCCACTTTATAGAGATTTGGTTGTATTCGGGTACCTAATCAGGCCTAGTTGTCGGGACCCTTGTTTTTTTTCATGCATTGTAGTTACCTTTGCTTTCTTGCACATGTTTGTAGCTGCACTCTTGCTCATCTTAAGGGGGGGTGTTAGAGTAAAGGTTTTAACTTAATTATGTTAATTAAGGTACCTTTATTCCTCTCTTAAGATTTCACTTTAGTTTGCATATTGTGAAATTTAATAATTATATTAATTATTAAATGTCTTCCTATTAGGGTTTCTTTAGGGTTGCACAATCTCCTTTTATAAGGATTGATCATTGTATTTTATCTTACTCTCTGTTAATACATTTTTCATATTTCAGAGTTTCAAAACCCTCTCTTGCTTTTTTCTCCATTCTCTTTCCTGTGACAGGTATCTCTGCATGCAGGTGTTCTTGGGCTCTGAAGTTGGATCTGACAACTTCTACAACTTCAATCTACAACTTTGATTGACTGATTATTATCTACAAAACACTTAAAAAAATCCATTAAATCTGTATTGGCAAAATACTTCAAGAAATTAAAAGAAATAAAGTTTATACAATTTCTCACTAAAAATTAAGTAATTATTTCTCCTAAAATTTAATTAATTGGCAGAGGATAGAGATTTTACATGTATGAACCAAGTCTTTATGGTATTATCATGATGAGGTTATTTTTACCTCATCATTTCCTCCCCTTCCTGATTCTTGGCAGGTCCTCATGTCCCTTGATTATAACTCTGCCCTCTACTCCCTTCATATTTTGCACTGATATCATACAAATCTTTTGTTGTAACATCAAAGTTTACAAGGAAATTGTGGGAGCCTCCATGAAAATCAACTCCCCATTTCCATTCATTGAAAATTATATCATCCTGATCTGTATTAATATGAAAAGCAGGGGCTGGATATAGCAATAAAGGAGGTCAATACCTCATTCCTATCCATTTTGTTCTGAGATCTCCTAAAATTTTGGCCAAGGCATCTGCTCTTCTAAAGGACCATCTGATACTAAGAGGAGAGATCACTTCTCTTTTCTTTAGATATATAGGGAGTGGAGTGTATCTCTCTTCACATGCATGCCAAGCCTTGCCAACCAATTTTTTTCCCTATTCTACGAAATGATTATAACAAACTCAAAGGCTATCATCATACCTTTCCTTCATTTTCTCATCCAGCAAAAGAGCTACAAATGTCTTTTTAAAAGTTGTTGGTCTACTATTTGGAGATCTCATTTGAAGTCTTATACTTTTATCTGCTTGAACATATTCTTTATTACGTTCTTTCCAATGGATTTGGTTCCGCATAGTAGACAATAGAGATCTTAATTGCACTTCCCCCACAAAAAGATTAACAAAGAAATCAGTATGCTTCTCTAACAAAAGATCATGGGTAAAGAATTCACAGAGCATATCTTGCTCTTTAGGCTTTGAGTCTGCAAATGTTTTAACAAATTCTTTATCATTAGGTTCATAAGGCTGTTCATTGTAAATTCTAAGCAATTTCCATCTAAAACATTGTTTATTCAAAAACATTGAATACAATCTTGATGGTCTTCTACAGCATAAAATAAATTCAGTTATTTACATGCATCATGTTTCCCCTTATAAGCTTTATGAAATGCTTCTCTTAATAACACCATTTCTATTTTCAGTCTATTATTCTCAATTTGTGCATTCCTTAGGAAATAGCACCGTTCCATCCATTTCATTAATAATGGAGGAATCTGAATTTGGAACCATTCAGTTACCGTTGGCTTGGCCCAAACTTCTCTGGATTCCATCATTGGTTTACTTGTGCTTTCCTGCAAGTCCTGCTCTAATTCTATAATCTTACTAAGAGAAGCATTTAATTCTTCCTTCTATCTTTTCTTTTCTTCTTCAAAGGCTGAAAACATGAGCATAAAATTTCCTTTTAAATTTTGAATTTCTTTATTTAATCCATCTCTGTGTATCCTATTTTCCTCATCACAATTCTAAATTTGTATTTGCAGCTCACTAATAGATGTATCTTTTCCCTGCATTTCCAACTTTAAATCCTGAATTTCTTGATCCCTTTTATTTATTACAGTCTTATACACCATTATTTCCTCTTGTTGCAATTCCATCTTTTCCTTATTTTCATGCAATTGACTTCTTAACTCTTCTATCTCTAATTTCAATTTTTCCAATTCTATGTTAATATTTTCAGTTTCAACTATTTCAACAACTTTATTAATAACTGGAGAAAAATTTCCTAACATACTGTCATCAACCTCCATAGGAGGTGGAGATTGTCCCCTTTTTGTTTCCTATTTTTCTTGTTCTACAACTTCTTCTTTAGACACCAAGTGAAAATGTACTTCTTCAATAGACATTTCTTTTTTAGAGGATTGGTGAATTGACTCCTCAATTTCTAAGTTTTTCTTTTGCTTTTTAGATTTTGACCTATTCTCTTTACTCTATGCTAGGGTTTCTGTAGATCCATAGGATAATCTTTTACTCTGCATTAAAGGAGGTGTATCCTAATAATTTAAAATAGTTGAATCATTTAGAAGAATAGTTCTTCTTTTCCTCTTCTTAACAGGATGAGTATCCGTGTTTGGATTCATTAGCTCTACATCTTCTATCTAGGGCAGAGTTTCAAACTCATCATTTCTAAATTTTGGCACTTCCTCACCAACTATGGTAGGAATTTGGGCTTCAGGAGCCTTAGGGTCTTCGAGGGAAGTTGCTCTGGAAGGTGAAGCAACTTGTTTTGAAGATTCTCCTAATTCTAACTTCCCTCCTGATAAAGGCTTATCAAACTTCCCCAAAAAAATTTCCCATTTGCTTCTAGGTTTCTTACGGAAATGATATTTACAAATTAATTGAATTAACCCATGATGTTTTAATGGCCCTGAACCAGTTTTATATCTTTCTATTGAATAATTAATAGAATCATTCAAGAAATGAGGCAAATTAACCCTTAGAGCAAGGTTTTCCTTCCCATGCCACAAATGTGTTAACATGCGGAATGTTGGTCCTACCACAGTAGTGAGTTGACCTTCATAAGTAAAATATCTAATAATCCATGCAACAACAATACCCTAGGGTTCTAAGATAGAAGCTCATTGAAACCCCTTATTTTGTCCCCTAGTACTGACAACTATCATGGGTTGAGGATCTCCCTATCTAAGAAACAATTCTGATAATTTTTGATATGTGGTTTGTGTTGTTTCAGATATTTTAATGCCAGAATCTTCTAACCCTGAAATAGAAGAGATAATTTTTGAACTCACCTTGAAACGCTTCCCATGCAGAATCACCTAACCATTAGAGTAATTTTTTGCAAATGCATTCACCAGCTTTTCATTATACCCTTCAAACTTCCTGACAAAATCCAACCAACCCACTTCTTCAAATAGCCAAGAGATGTTACTTAACCCCAACATTTTTTTTGCAAAATTCGGCTCATATTTCTTCTTTGTACCACCCATTTTTACCTTGTTTACCACCCTTCTGAAAAATTCAACAATGCCAAAAACTTGTGTACTGATATTTTTAAAAATATGATCAGACAGTAATTATTTACTCTACTCTTGCTCAGAGCTTGCTGTGTAATAATTCCAATTTACATGAAGGGCCGCAAAAAGAGTAGCATACTTAACAATTAATCACCAAGTGGCTCAATTTACTAAATTGGGAAAGGAAACTCTTGCCAATCAATCATATTTTATTTGAAAATAAGTACTTATTTAAAGCAAAAATTTGTACTTACTTCCACTCCATGATCGCTTGAAGATCTTATACCTCTACCGATTTGACAGGATGATGCAAGGGTATTGGCTGAGGTGATGGTATAATTATTATGACATGAATGAGGAAGCTCATGGTTGACAAAGTCATTAATGAAGACAGGCTATTATGATAGCTTTTATTTATAATGGAAAAAGAGGGCATGTGTACCAATGTACGATAATCAAAGCATCGAGGAAGATTTGAAAAAAAAAATTAGAAAGGAATTAGGGAAATGAAAAATGAATAAGTTCTAGAGCACACGTAAAGCATGCATTCAAAACAAATAAAGTGATTAAAGTTCTGGAGCAGGTGTAAGGCGTGCATTGGGAACTTAGAAAATGGATAAGTTATGTAGCATCGCTGAAAGATGCAGCTAAAACAGTAACCGAATGAGTGTTCTGGAGCATCATCAAAATATGCAGCTAGAGCAACAACTGGATGAAAGTTTCATAGCATTATCAAAAGATACAGCCGGAGCAGCAACCAGATGAAAGTTTCAGAGCATCATCGAAAGATGCAGCTAGAGCAGCAACT
The DNA here is from genome assembly GCA_007258455.2 of Sequoia sempervirens. Classification (NCBI taxonomy): domain Eukaryota; kingdom Viridiplantae; phylum Streptophyta; class Pinopsida; order Cupressales; family Cupressaceae; genus Sequoia; species Sequoia sempervirens. The sequence goes on along the minus strand of VDFB02293819.1, from coordinate 60,032 downwards.
AGATGAAAGTTCTGGAGCATCGTCAAAAGATGCAGCCAGAGCAACAACCAGATGAAAGTTCTAGAGCATTGTCAAAAGATGCAACCGGAGTAGCAACCAAATGAAAGTTCTGGAGCATCATCAAAAGATGTAGCCGGAGCAGCAACCAGATGAAAGTTCTGGAGCATCGTCGAAAGATGCAGCTGGAGCAGCAACCAGAGAGAAGAAAATGACAAACACTACTTAACTCAAAATTCAGGACTTATATCATTCCACAAGAACATCCTTCCAACATGGTAGGCTAAAGAGTGGGTTTTGGAGCTTTGGGCATTTAGACTGTCAAGTTCTGGAGCACTGGACAGTTGAATGATCAAGTTCCAGAGCATCTTGGAACGGTGCTCCAGAAGTTGTTATTCCTTTATGAGAGGTCCTGCAAAATGAAAACACGTGTTAAGTCCGAAAATTTATGAAAAATGCTTTGAAAACAAATTAGGTACATATGTCTTTTTATTACAACTTTTCATCAAATATATATATATATATATAGATAACATATAAACATTAAATCAAATAGACTCTGCCTTGGCAAAGTCAATGCATTGGATCTCTCCTTGCATTTCTACCAACTTTGTAAATTCTTCTTTATTAACTGGTTTATGGTAGATACGTAGGTGATGACCATTAACTAAGAGAGTTCTTAAATCACCATCAATGGGTTTTAACTAAACTGTGCCATTTGAGAAAACTTCAAAAATTTCATATGGCCCCAGCCAATGAGTTCTGAGTTTTCCTTTATGGTCTTTATATCTTGAATCAAATAGCAAGGCCCAGTCACCATTATGAAATTATCTCTCTTTAATATATTTGTCATGCCAAACTTTCCATTGATGTTGAACTAGTTTAGTTTGATGAACAACATCCAAACGAATCTCATCCAACTCATTTAACTATAAAACTTGTTCTATTTGAGCTCGTTTCAAATCTAGACCTAATTCCATAGTTGTGTGTAGGGTCTGAAGTTCAAATTCGATGGGAAGAAGAGGTTTCTTTCCAAAAACAAGCTCATAGGGACTGCATCCAGTTGTAGATTTCCATGTTGTATTGTATGCCCAAATGGCTTCAGGTAATTTCCTGGCCCAATCTCTTCTTCCTGAAGAGACAGTTTTTGTCAATATGTTTTCTAACTCCCTATTAGTCACCTCTACTTGACCATTTGCTTGAGGGTGATAAGGGGATGACTTCTTATGGCTCACTTGAAAATGGTCTATAAGTTCTAGGAGAACTTTGGACATAAATTGGGGTCCCTGATCTATAATGATAGTTCGGGGGGCTCCAAATCAAAGAAAAAAATTGTTATAGAGAAAATCAGCAACTTTCTTTTCTCTAGCAACTCATAAAGATTGAATTTCTACCCATTTCGTCAGATAATCAGTACAAACTAATATGTATTCTTTCCTTTGAGAGGAAGGATCTATGGGACCGATAAAATCTAACCCCCATTTTTTGAATGGTTCCAAAGTTACTTGAGGCTGCAAAGGCATTTCTGTAGAAGCAGTTGGTCTTCCTACTCTTTGACATTCATCACAATGACGAACATAATTTTTAACATCTTTATTCATTGAAGGCCAATAATATCCAGCACCTAAAATTTTATGAGTTCTTTTTGTAGAATAATGACCCCTTAAAGGATCATCATGACAGACCCTCAGAATACTATAAGTTTCATCAGCCCTGACACATCTTTTTAAAACCATATCAAGTCCACAATGAAATAAAATCCCATTAATCTATTTAAATGGTGCACACTCTCGAATAAGTCGCTTCCTTTGTTTTGATGTAAATTCAGGAGGTACTTCAGAAGTAGCTAAATAGTTCGCAATATCAACAAACCAAGGAACCTTTATAGAGATAGCAAAAAAAATTTCATCTGGGAACTCATCTTGTAGAGGTGCTAAATCACCCTCTTCTTGTTTGATTCGAGATAAAAATTATGCTACCTCATTAAATTTCCCTGGCTTGTCAAGTATTGTCACATTGAACTCCTGAAGAAGTAGTAACCATCTCATTATTTGACCATTAACTATAGGTTTATTCATTAAATATTTGACAGTTGAGTGATCTGTATAAACTATAACTTTATATCCTGTAATATAATGATGAAACTTTTTGATGGCATGAACCATAGCTAAGAATTATTTTTCTGTTGTTGTGTAGTTTCTCTCAATAGACGTTAGGTTTTTTCTAATAAAATATATGGCATATTTACCCCCATCCTCATCTTCTTGTCCTAATACTACACCAATTGCATCATCTGAAGCATCAGCATAAATGTGAAAGGGAAGACTCCAATTTGGTCCACGCAGTATAGGAGTAGAGACAAGCTTTTCTTTTATCATTTCAAATGATTGTTGACACTTAGACGTCCAATTAAACTCCACATATTTTTGGAGGAGAGAGAACATAGGGGCTGCTATCTTACTAAAGCTTTCTATGAACCTTCTATAATATCCAACATGTCCAAGAAAACTTCAAACATCTGTTTGTGTTTGAGGTACAGTCAATTGTTGAATGACTTCAATTTTTTTAGGATCAACTTTTATTCCTTCTGAGGAAATGTGATGCCCTAAGACTATTCCTTGTTCCATCATTATTAAACACTTTTCGTGGCTAAGGGACAGTCGATTTTCCTCACAAACCTCCAAAACCCTATCCAGGTTTTGAAGAGATTCATCATAGGTTGACCCATATACTATGAAATCATCCATATAAACCTCTACACAATCATTGACAAGTGTTGCAAATATAGCCAAGATGGCCCTCTGAAAAGTCGTTGGAGCATTACAAAGTCCAAAAGGAAGAAATTGGTATGCATATGTACCCCAAGGACACGTAAACGTTGTCTTATCTTGGTCTTCTGGAACTACTTGAATTTGGTTGTAACCACTAAATCCATCTAAAAAGGAAAAATATTTCCTCCTAGCCAAATTGTCCAAAACCTGGTCAACGAATGGTAAGGTAAAATAATCTCTAAAGGTGGTTTTATTGAGTTCTCTATAATCCACGCAAATTCTCCACTTTCCATTTTTCTTTGGTACAACTACCATAGGTGACACCCACTTACTATTTGAGATAGGATAAATGAATATTGCACGGAGGAGTTTCTCAATCTCAATTTTGACAAGATCTTTTAATGCAGAGTTGAGTCTCCTCTATGATTGACGAACAGGTCTCATATTAGGATCAATACAAATGTGATGAGTACAAACACTCGGGTGAATCCCCCTCATGTCTGTATAGTCCCAAGAAAAATCTTGAGACCTTTTTACCAGCACATTAAATAATTTATCCTCTTGTATTTATGTCAACCAGCTATTGACATTCACAGTTTTTTTTGGTAGCAACATAATTGTTTTTGTTCTTGGATAGGCTGAAGTGATAGTATGTATTGGTCATAACAAAGTGTTGAGAGGACAACTATGAGGTATAAGTCGGTGAAATCTTATAATATCATCAAAGAAATAACTCGTTCTAGGAATCATATTAGCCAAGGGACAAGGCATCCCCATGGTAAGATAATTTTGTTCCATCCCACTTATATCAATCGGTTGTCCCAAAAATTTTGGTACATCCTCTATTACTTCTTCACTCGAACCTATAGCCAAGTGTGCAACCTCATTTACTAACTCATCCTCTAATTCCTCTCCATGTTGTTTAATCACTACCATGGCCAAAGAGGCCATACTGTCTTTCCCACTAAATTCTTTTGGTTCATCAACCCAGACTTTATTATATTCGGTAGGCATAGCAGGAGGATATAAAAATAAACATTAACTATCTGGACCATGTGAAATGGTCATTCCTCCTTCTCGACAATCAATTTTAGCAGTGATGGTAGCCAACCATGGTCTTCCCAAAATTATTGGATAACTATCTTTAGGTGTAAGCGATTGGATTATTTGAAAGTCAACTGGATATTCCCATCCATCAACTTTAACAAGAACATTTTTTATAACACCTTTTGGAATGGCTATAGATTGATTTGCCATTTGTAAGACTGTAGTTGTAGGACTTAAATTAGTAAGACTTAATTTTTCCATTACATCCACCGTCATTACATTAATAGCTGCTCCCAAATCCACCAATGCATTAAGTATTGCTACCTCATTAATTGTAATAGTAATCAGTGGACTCCCAAGATCATCATATTTTGGAGCAACAATCTTTCCAGACAAAAATTCAGTTAGATAACCATCAATATGCACAGTGTTTATTTTCTTTGGTTTCCTTCTTGGAGTTCTAATACACAATTATTTGATCAACTGATTTAACTCAGGAATTTCCTTTATTGCCTATAGCAAAGGAACCTATATTTGCAATTGTTTAATTTCCTGAATTAATGCAATTTCAGAAGCTAATGTCATTTCCAGAGTATCTTTCAGAATTGTTGATTTTAGATGCTCCAGAAATGGTGCTTGAGTTTTCTCCTTTGAAGGGATATCTTTACTAAACTTAGTCAAAGACTAACCTCCCTCCTCCCGAGGTAAATTAGCAGCTCCTGCTGCTGAAGACTCAATAATATTCGCGGGTAGGGTGGTATATTTCTCAAAATTTTGAGAAATAGGTTCGTCCACTACTTCCTCAATAGTGGGTGATTGAAGTGTCCTACTGAAATGTAACTGAACATTTCCACAATGAATTGCATTAAGTCCTGTGACGTTATCTTGCTCAGTAGTATATACTGGAGTATTCTGTCGATTGTTCTTAGGATTGGGAAGTGGTTTTGCTGGAAGTTGAGGTTAATTTACCTGCTCAGTCTAAGGAAGATTATGAGGTGGTGGTAAAAAATTATGTTGTTGATTCCTCCTAGGACCAGTATAAAATTGATTTTGTCCTTGATTCCATTGGGGAGCAATGTGTTGTGAGTACCATTGTTGTTGTGACTGGTTTGGCCATTGTTGAGTTCCCCATGATTGACTTGCCCATTCAGGAGATCCCCAATAAGGAGTTCCCCAAGTAGGTTGTGGAAGATAGGGTTGATTTCAAGATGGAGGCCATTGATTACCAGCCCAATTATTCTGGGGTCTCCATGCAGGATTGGAATTCTACCCATAAGAAAAATTACCTCCCTGGTGTTGATTTAGTACATTTATTTCTTCTTCAACCTTAGTAGTTTTTTTCTTAGTATTCTTAAGATCAGTAAGAAGCTCACATTGATTGGTAGGGTGGCTTTGCTCACAAATTTGACAAACATTAACCTTGTCTAAAGGACTCTCATATAAAAGATGTTTATTTCAACACCTAGGACAATAGATTGACAAAGTCTCAAGGTTACGTGTCTTTTCTTGTATACCATCCAACATAGTGTTCAATTGGACAAGTATGTTTGTCTTAAGATTTGCTATTTCTTCTCGGAGTTTACCTATCTCATTATTCCCTTTGAAAAGATTTGTTTTTTGGATTCCTCCACGAGTACGTGAAAAATTGTGACACAAATCACATATGTCTTCAAGGTTTAACTGAGACACATCACCTTTTCCCATTAAATCAAGACTTCTTCTTGCATCATCATTGAGTCCTTTAAGAAATATAGTCTTGAGAATCTCAACACTAATGGCCGTTTCTCCACATCGTTTAGATAAGAAAATAAACCTATCCAAATAGTCCTCTAGACTCTCATCCTCATTTTCCCTAAGTTTAAATATCCCTTCATTACGATCACTCACTCTACAATAACTCTGATATTTATTCAAGAACACAGTCTCCATTTCTTCCCAAGATGTAATACTTCTAGACGGTAGTCCCATAAACCAACGCATGGCTGAATCCTTCAAAGTAGAAGGAAACGACTTCAATTTTTGGTTGTCATTTTTATAGTCATAGGTTTGAAAAAGGACCTTAAATTCAAAGAGAAATTGGTCTGGGTCTTTCGAAGATAAAACACAGAAGGTTGGAAGGAAAGTTGGAGAGATGTTTTTCATCATTGTATCATCATCCGCATCTAGAGCAATAGGATAAGTGAATGTTCTAGGTAGTTGAGGATAATTGTTATTATGGTTGGCATCATTACAGTTAGCTTTTTCCCTCTGATCTTCCATGATGTTCAGAGGAATATGCTCCTCAAAAATAATTTCTTTGACAATAGGTTGCACTACAGGATGATCTTCTGAGAGATAGTGGAAAGCCTCAGGTGGGTTAGGCTCAAGTAATTCATCAACAAAATGGTCTTTTGAGCCTTGGGCCTCCCTATGTATAACTGGGACATATTTTGGCGGGGGGGGGGTCTTTGGTATAAATCATCTGTGAGGGCCTCTTTTCCTGACCATGCAGAAAAGGAAACCAAAGATAGTATTTTTGGCCTAAAAGAGGTATTCTAGGTGTCTTCTATTAACACTTAAGCAAAAGAAGCTAAGGGGTCAGCGACAACGGCACCAAAAAGTGATAGGTTGTCATTAGGTCCCATTACTTTAGAATATAATATTCAATTTCTTGACCAAGTAGTGTTCAAGGAAATTTGCAATAAAAGAAGTCTGGAGTATCTCCCTCGGGTTTTCTAACTTTCAAGAATGATTTAATATTAATTCTAACTTCAAATTGTCTAACTATAAAACTGTAAAGCAATTTATTCCTAAGAAAATAGAAAATGCTTGAACTGAAAGCATAAGAAAACTAATTTAGAAAGCATAATAACTAAATTGAAGAGTGCAAAAACAACTAAACTAAGAAGCTGGAAAATTATAAAAGAAAAAAAACTTATAGCAATCCATAAAACATTTTCTTAACAATAAAGATTCTAATAGTTAATAACAGAAACTACGGAAGTGAAAAGGTAACAAATACTTCATAACTATGTATTCATAACAACATTATAATAAAAGAAAACACTTATCTACTCACGTCGAGTGACCAGCTCGTGGGTTATCACATTCATTCTCAGCTCACATTCACAGCTATTTCAAAAACACTTCTATCAATCGTAGTTATCATCCATGACTCATAACTCAGAATTTTAGATAACAATCTATTTATTCATAAACCTCGAAAACATTATGATAGTATAACATTACTTTTCACTATATATCTTACTTCTAGAGATCATATCTTTTATAGAGAAAATGTAACTACATCCTATATTTCAGATGGTGTGGATAACCATTGAAAATATCTAGAACAGATCTACGGATAACTTGTTTATCTTTAAACCCATTACACAGTATTTAAGAGGCTCAATTCGAGCCATAAAGTTTTTAATTCAAAGGATAACAACAATAACAACTTTAAGAACAACTACATCTTCGGTCCATCACCCTGAAGTTCTAGAGCATATTTTTAGCATGTATCTCGAGCTTGTTTTGTAGCACGTTCTAGCTGGATGCTTCAATCTGCAACTTTGATTGACCGATTATTATCTACAAAACACTTAAAACAACCCATTAAATCTGTATTGGCAAAATACTTCAAGAAATCAAAAGAAGTAAAGTTTATACAATTTCTCACTAAAAATTAAGCAATTATTTCTCCTAAAATTTAATTAATTGGAAGAGGATAGAGATTTTGCATGTATGAACCAGGTCTTTATGGTATTATCATGATGAGGTTATTTTTACCTCATCAATCCCTGGCTACCTCCTTCTCTGTTGTTGCATCCTCCTCCTCGGCTGCCTCCTCACCCATATCTCCCACAACCCTCTCATCTCTCATCTCCTCTACATCCACCTCCATCTGTGCTACGTGTTGCTCTTGCTCTCCCTCCTCCCTAATAGGTGCCACCCTTTAGGGCACACACTATCTTTCTCTAAGTGGTAGCCATGCCCTCCCCCACCTACCTCAGTCATCTTGTCCCCTACCTCTATCTCCCCTACCCTTATCACCCCTGCATTTGTCTCCTCTCCCACCATCCCCTCATCCACTACCTCTATCACCACCATCTCCATCCTTGTCCCCATCTCCATCCCCGTCTCCATCTCCATCTTTGTCTCCATCTCTACCACCTCTCCTACCTGGATAACTAGCCACATCAGCTTTTTCCTTTGACCATGAATATCAAGCCCTAGATTGACCCTTGAGCCTAGTTTTTCATCTCCAATGCATTTGCGCCTATCCAATTAGCTTATCTGTAACCTTGCCAAAAAAAACATTTTTTTTTGAAATTTTGTCTATTTTCTCAAGGGGGCATCATCCTATCCAATATCCACTAAGGCACACTGGGGCATATCTTGAGCTAAATTTTTCTAATTATTCTTTGACACAATGCTCAAAATCACATTGTGCCAAAGAGGGGCAAAATGTAGACACTGAAAAATGTCTTGAGCCTACAAGAAACATTTTATCACTAATTCACCTTCTTCCTTGTATAATTAAATAATTTTAATTATTTAATTAATTCACCTTATCTTTATTCCTCTCTTGATTAATTCAAAGAAAATATTAATTTATTTAGATTACATCACTAATTCATCCTTTTCTTCTCATAATTAAATAAATTCTCACTTATTTAAGTATTTATTTCCATTTTCCTCTATGATTAAATAATATTTTTTATTTTTTAATTATTCATTAGTGCTTTCCTTTCATAATTAAAAAAATCCTATTTATTTAATTATTTATCATTTTCTTCCCTCCATAATTAAAAAATAATCATTTAATTATTTATCATTTTCCTCCATCTTTCATTAAATAATTAGGTCAATTATTTAATATTTCACACATCATCTTTCTTCTATAATTAAATAATTAATTTTAATTATTCATTTTCCCTTTCCTAAATTAAATAATTGTTAACATTATTTAATTTATTTCTCTTAGCCAAGCCCTAAATCTCAACTAATTTATTGAGTTTTGGTTCATCCTTACCATCCTTATCTCCTTTCTTCTCAATTAATCTCATCCATTGATCATGATACCTCATCATCCAATCCTCACCTTTCATTTGAATTGGATTTTCTATAAAAGCAATCCATCACTTTCATTTCAAGCTAACCATGATCTTTGAAGTTTTGCTATCTTGAGATCTAGCTATCTTGTGTCAACATCAAGCCTATCAAATATCTTGCATACTATAAAATTGAGAACAAATAAAGAAAAATGGAGAAGAGAAATGGAGATGAATCAAATTTGGCATAGAGATTGAGTATTCTTATTTCATTATTATGATTTCTATTGCCATTTGTGCTTTATTGTTGGATTAGGTTTTTTATTAGCTTGAATTAGATAATTTTGTGGTTGCTATCATTGATTCATGCTTATTCCTGAATTCTACCTTGATCTACACATACCAAGCTCTAGGATCTTGCTTGAGACCATATAGAGCTTTCTTGAGTCTACAAACCATGTCTAGATCATTTGATAAATAGAAGCCATCTGGTTGCTCAATGTATACCTCTTCTTGTAGATCACCATTCAGGAAAGCTAACTTGACATCCATTTGATATACCTTGAAGTTCTTATGAGCAACAAGAGCAAGAAACATTCTTATTGCCTCTAGTCTAGCTATCAGAGTAAATGTTTCCTCAAAATCAATACCTTCAACTTGTGAATAGCTCAGCCAATATGGATTTGTTCCTTACCACTTCACCATCTTAATTCAACTTGTTTCAAAATACCCACTTTGTTCCTATCACATTCTTATCAGCAAGTCTAGGAACTAGTTCCCAAGTTTGATTCTTCTCTATTCAATTCAATTCTTCCTCCATTACCTTTATCCAGTTATCATTTTTTCTAATATGAGTAAAGTTCCTGGGTTCCACTTTTGATAGTAGGCACAAATTCACTTGCTCATTTTTCCTAGAAAACTTCCTTAGATTGTTAGTACACCTTCATTTTTGTCTCCAATGATTTGATCTGGAGAATGGTTCTTCTATACAAATTTTGGAGTCTTGAGAGTTTTTATTGGTTCATGTTCCTCTTCTTCCTTCTCTTCTATTTCTTCTTCTTCAATCTAGGGAAGTATATCACATCCAGAAACCTTAGGTTCATGTGGGATCTGACACAAGTCTTCATCAACCTTAATATTTATACTTTCAATCATCTTTCCCAATCTCTTGTTGTAGCATCTGTATGGCTTTCTCTTGTTTGAGTAACCAAGAAAAATTCCTTCATCACACCTTGAATCAATTTTTCCAAGGTCTCATCCATCTCTTCTAATATAGCATATGCTACCAAAGATTTTGAAATATCTAATAGTGGGAAGTCTTCCATACCATAGCTCATAATGGGTCTTATTATTGTTGAACCTCAGTTACACTATGTTAAGAAAATAGACAATAGTATCTATTGCTTCCTTCCAATACATATCTAGTAGGTCAACATCTTTCATCATTGTCCTAGCCATTTCTTACACTATTCTATTTTTCTTTCAACTACCCCATTCTACTGAGGGGTTCTATGAGCAGACATATGTCTCCTAATACCATGATCTTCACACAAAAATTCAAATTCATATGAGGTAAATTCTCCTCTATCTGATATTAAACATTTGATCCTAACATCCATTTCATTCTCTAATTTTGCTTTAAAAATATTAAAATTATCAAAGGCTTCTAATTTCTCTTTCAAGAATGTAACCCAAGTCATTCTAGCGTAATCATTTATAAGAAACATAAAATACCTTTCACCTTGTTAGTTCCTTATCCTTGTAGGTCCGTATAGATCAATATGAATCAACTCCAATAGAATTGAGGCAGAGCAGTCCTTGATTTTGAAACTATTCTTTATTTTCTTTCCCATATGACATTTTGTACACAATGTGTTTGTAGGCTTGGTTATCCTAGGCATATCTCTTACTACATGAGAGGAACTAACTTTCACCATGTTGTTTAAGTTGATGTGCCCATTCTTTTATGCCACAACCAACATTCTCTAGACTGGTCCAATAAGAAAATTCTTCCATTAGCTTCCTCATATGATAGATATTATCATTTGTCCTTATTCCTTTAGCAACAAGTCTTCTAGAGCCTTCTTTTTTGATCTCACATCCATTAGCAGGAAAAGTGAGATTGTATCCTTTGTTGCACATTTGACTGATACTCAGGAGATTATGTTTCAAGCCTTTGACATAAAGGACATCTTCAGTTATGTTCTATCAATTATTATCACCTTTTCCACATATTTATGTTGACTTATTATCACCAAACTTAACAACTCCACCATTGACCTTCTTGAGATTGATGAACTTACTTCTATCACTAGTCATGTGATGAGAACACCCACTTTCAATCACCCAAGCATTTTCCTCTTCCTTAGCATGAAAATTAGTCCATACTACCATAGATCTTTCATTAACCTTGTTGTTCCACAAGGTATTGTACTTTTTGCATTCTTCGGTATAGTTATTTTTACCTTCCAGAGCCATGAATAGATTTTCATCATTTAAATCATTATCTTCATCTTTAGAGGAACAACAACTCTCCTTAGAATAGAATCCTCTTTTTATTTTATCTCTTTGGTTATCGTCAATAGATTCTTTATAGGGACATCTAGATGTAAAATGATCAACTCTCCCACAATTGAAATATTTAAAAGGCAACTTACCTTTGTATTTGTTAGTACCTTTCTTCAATCTTCTCACAAAGTTTGCTTCAACTTCATTAAGTTCATTAATTTGATCAGTAGCTTCGACATCTTCAATATTTTTGCTAACTTTGAATGCAACTTCTTTCTTTGGAACATCTTGACCAAATTCTCTCATCTCAAAGGCAGTAAGAGTATTGAATATTTCATCAATTGAATACCGATCCAAATCTTTAGATTATTCAATGGCATATACTTTGTGACTATAACATTTTGGGAGAGATCTCAAAACCTTCTTTACACTTTCACTTTCTTTTATTTCTCCATCAAGTCTGAAGATCCCATAGACAATTTCTTGTACTCGGAGCATATAAATTGTAATGTCTTCATCTTCAATCATCTGCAAAGTCTCAAATCTGCTTTTTAATATCTACATCTTGGCTTGTTTCACTTTAGAATCTCCTTCATAGATGCTACTAAGCTTCTCCCAGGAATCTTTGGCAGAACTACAATTTATCACCTTCAACAATTTTGAATCAGCTAATCAACACAAAATAGCATTCTTGGCTATAGCATTGCATTCATATAGTTTGGTTTCAGTTGGATCTATAATGGGAGTTGCAAGAGAAGTATAACCACTTTTTACTAATTTCCAAACACCAAACCTAGAGACTCTAGGTGTCCTTCCATTCTCAATTTCTAGTAGAATTAATTAGTCCCATCAAGCCTAGGACCTTTATATGAACCATCATGTGTCATCCTGGATAGTTACCTCAAGTTGTTAAGCTTCTACAGAGGAACTTGTATTTGATACCAATTTTTTAACACTTTTAGAGACTGAGAGGAGGGTGATCAGTCTACACAAAACTTAACCCCTTATGAAACTTGAAACTTTTGGCACAACTCAAACTCCTTTGGAAAATAAAGATATAACTTTAAGTAGATCACTAACAAAGAAGAATATAGCAGTTTGAATCTTTAACACCTTCAAAAAAAATTACCAATGAAAGATATAGCAGCAATCAGATCAAAAGAAAATAGGAGTTACCAAACACACACATGTAATGGGAGTGGTAGGAGAAGTATAACCACTTTTTATTGATTTCCAAACACAAAACCCTAGAGAGTTTAGGTGTCCTTCCATTCTCAATTTCTAGTAGAAGTAATTATTCCCATCAAGCCTAGGACCTTTATATGAACCATCATGTGTAATCCTAGATAGTTACTGTTAATAAGTATTTAACAAGCTCCCTTCGTGTGTATTTTCATCTATGTATCGGCCCGCGCATCACAGGGAATCGGCTTAGCCTTTTCATCGAGTCTTTTTTCCCCTCCACATGCCTGCTTTGCACACCCCAATTTTTTTCCTTCCTTTCACATCCCGGGAACCCCTGCTATACTTCCACGTGTCATGGCTACAGGCTAATTTTTTATCATTCCTTCTTGCTTCCTCATTGGGCTCCGCTCGCGTGCCACGAAGCCCCCATTCCCAAAGAATTTGGTAGGCCCCACAATTGTTGTCTACGGTGTGCTCTTGCTACTTCTCCCCTCTTTGCAAATCTTTCAGCATGGAGATGAAGTAATGACCGCGGGCAACAAAATGTTGCCACGCGTCTCTTTTTGTGCCTGGCCGATGATTGTTTCCTCCACTATTGATAGCGCTCTGCCCATTCAACACGTGTAGCCTTGGCACAAGTCTTCAGCGGCGAGAGATGAAGGTTCACACGGACAGCAAAATGCTACCACGTTCCTAATCGGCGAATCCCATATTCGGGCAATCAACTAGGCGAACCGAATGTTGTGATTGGCCATTGCTTGTCATAATCATTTTTGAGGGATGGTGACACTTGTCTAATTAACCTTGCCAGGACCACCATCATCATTTGTAGAGGATGTGCTTGTCCCTGGAATGACCAGATGCTTGGTTTCAAACTATTTCTGTTGCAACGGCTTGGGGAATATTCTTGTTTCTACATCATTGCCAGGGGATAGTGAAATCTTTTTTGTTGCTACTCTCCAAAACGGTGGGGGTTTTTTCTGCTATATATACTTTTCTCTATTGTGATAAAAGGGTCCAAAATTTTGAGGAAACACTGGTTTTGGTTAAAGACGCCAGGCCTTCCTTTATTGTTGTTTTATTTTATTGCAAAAGACTTTCAAACTATGCCAATTGTTTGGCCTTTATTTTCTTTCATGCTATTTGATTAAACTGTAAACTATGGTTTTATTGTTTGAACATTTCATTTGAGAACTTCTATATATGTTGAATGCAAGCTTGCTGATCTAGATCATGTCTAATGACTTTTCTTGGTAGTAGGAATGTATGAAATGTTATTTTATGTCAATGAATGGATTGTCTATGCTATAATCTTCAGTTTCTAATTTTCTGGAACACTACTAATACAAATCAAGCCCTTAGATATGTGATTTATCGTGCCTATCATTAAGTCTTGGCACATCACCTTAGGTTAGATTTTATTTTATTATATATGTTTCCTTTTCCCTTTCGAAACCCCCATTATAGAAGAATTCAGCTTCTCTAAAAACCTAGAGGTCACTCAGTTTAGTGCAAAAGGTCCCCTATAAATTGAATTTCCCATAAGACACTGTTACCTTGTCAAATTTTGGCGTCAACAGTTTGTTCTTTTTTCTGGCATGCCCGATGGAACCAAGCTTAAATGAATTTGTGTTTTAGAAGGGTGTATGAGCCATCGGCCTGTAACTAGATCCCAAATAGCAGGCAACCCCAGTTTACTAGTATCTCCACTGAGAACAGGGCAGGCTGCAAATTAGTTGGTAACTATTCCACTCCTGCCACCTGTTCCTCTAACCATGTTTCTAGCTGCCAATAGAAATTACATGGCATGGGATGCCAGAAGTTCCCTAGTAGCCCTAGTAGCACCTGTCGTCTGGGGTGCTATCTTGGCTTCAGCCATGAAAGCTATACCCAAGCTTACCAAAGATGGCTCAAGAACACCCACAGAACATCTGCAAGATGTGGAAAACATATGTCCGGTGCACGGGATCACAACACAAAATGTAGCTCTAAGGCTCCTCACCATGTCTTTCAAAGGCAAGGTGCTGGATTGGTACCAAACACTGTCACCTAGCACTATTTGCACCTAGGACGAGCTCGGAGATCTATTCTATAAGAGGTTCTTGAATGACAGAGATCACTCTTCACTGTATTATCAACTATCTATCATAAAATGAGCTCCCCATGAGGCTATGATGGACTTCAATGCCCGATTTCACACAAATTGGAAGAGGATCCCTATTACTATATGCCCGACTCCTGAGTTATCGTTTATATTTTATCTAAAGTCCATCAATTCTGACATTTCCATGATGATCAAGTCTTTGGGAGGATCTACTCTACCAAATGCTTACAGTGTTTTCATCAAAGCCGAGAATCATTTGATAGATTGTGGAAAGTTTCTTCCTCAGCCTATCATGTCGATATTTCCTAAAATATCAATTCTCGCACAAGAGGTCGTGTCAACTAGCATGCTTGCAACTCCCCAGTTAATGTACACATATGCGGTGACACCACAAAATGTTGCCTCTACATTTGGTTCTTCCAAAGATTAAATGAGTGATCTTAAAGAAATGTTGCGGACCGTGGAAAATGACATAACCACCCTCAAGTAGAACCAATCAATGCCTCTAAAGCCTACCTATCAAAACTATCAAGGTGGTCAGTCCTCACATCAGCAGAATCAATACCAGGGCGCATCTCACACTAATCCACCAGCTTCGATAGTCAACCAAATGGTGTCGGTTCCTACTCCGCTGACGAGCGCTTCACCAAGCTTGAGTAGGGAATTAATCACAGGGCAGAACAACATCATTGATGACATCAATATATGGTGCTTCCCTTGCAGCGATGCGCATATGCCTCAAAACTTTCTGTGTGGCAACTTACAACAAAAGGTGGCAGAGCAACACAGCCAAGGCGCGACAACAGATCACGAAGGTTGTGTATATGCCTCACCATAAATGGAGAGTGCAGCTCTCACAACACAAATGCAAGGGATGTCTCTAGAACAGGAATCTAACATCGCTCCTGATCACGCGCTCTTCTCATGGATGGAGGAAGAAGAAACGGTGTTTGTTAATGATACGTCCATATCTAAAACACCACAAGTGCAATCTGACTATAACACACTCAAAGAGGAGATTTACTGGTGAGTCAGTTGTTCTGCATCTAGCCAGCCCACAACTTAGAGGTGCATCTGATCAAATTCCTGGCATTTACACTACCCTGTTACCATCTCAACCACGGAAGGAAATTATTATAGCAAGAGCCAAGGAGCAGAAACTTCTGAGTTTTCCACCTTTTAATGTGGTAGAACAATTGAAGAAATAATCTGCTAATGTGTCTCTATGGGACATTCTAGCTATTCCAGAGCAGAAAACGCTATTACAGAAGGCGCTTTAGGGAGAGGTCAATGCAGCACCAACAAAATAGTTAGGCAATGCAGAGATTGTTAATCAACTACCGTCGACTGAAGTCATTACAAACACTACAAAGGAATCCCTTGTCGGAGTTAGAGATAATTTGAAGCCCCAACCATTCTTCTTAACTTTCATTATAGGAAATAAGTTATTGCACAATGCTATAATTGATTCTGGTGCTAGCACCACGGTTATACCTAAACAAATAGCCAAAGCCTTAGGACTCAGCTATGAACCTATGAAAATGGGAGTAATGCAACTTGATGGGAACAAATTTGAAACCATAGGTGTTATCAAGGCACTTCCTTTAACTCTATTTGTTTTCCCTAGTATCACAGTGTCACAAGATACTATGATCATAGATGTTCCTCCCATGTTCGGTCTTTGTGTATCCTGAGAATTTACTTCAAAGGTGGGTGGATACCTGTCCTTGGATTGGTCACATCTGATTCTCAAAACCAAACACGATGCAAAAATGGAGATAGAATCGAAGGCTTTGCATTTTTAACATGTAGCAGATGAATCCCTAATTAATTTTGAAGTCACGCATATCTCTATCACCAAGCAAGAAATGTATTGCGTTGAATTACTAGAGGAGGAAAAGGTGAGTGGAATTAACTAGAATGACCAAGAGGATGCTTTATTAAGTGAACAGATGGACAGTGACCCTTTCGGCAATTATCATGCTACAAGATTGGGCACCTATGTAATTTATGATGAAGACCAAGTGCTCCCGAAGGTTTCCAAAGAGTTCAAAGGTAGCAAGGAAAATGAGCTATGGATGCTATACTTTGACGAAGCAAGAGGTAAAGTAGGCACTAGAGCAAGGATATGTTTAATATCCCCACAAGATGAAAAAATGCTAAGGTCTCTCCACTTCCATTTCACTTGTTCAAACAATGAGGTTGAATATGAAGGATTAGTTCAAGGTTTAAGCCTTGTGGAGCGAAAGGACATTAAGCAACTAGTGGTGTTCAGAGATTCTGAACTAGTATTCAACCAATTCTGAGGGATTTCCACAACAAGGAATGTCTGCATGAGATCCTATCAGCACTGAGTTTGGGACCTGGTTGAGAGTTTTGGAGCTTTTAACATCCAAATTGTTCCCCAAATACAAAATGGCGATGTAGACTGAATGGCAGTGATTGGTGCTTAGTTTGATCCTACATCTAACCTTATACATAATGAAAACTCTATACAAGTAGTAGTCTGACTGATGATTCCTAACAATGATCAAAGTTGGCAGGTTTTTGAAAGTGATGAACACATCACCTTGTTCATCCAGTAGTCAGGAGAATTCGCCAATCAACTTCAACCAAAGATTGTTGTGGCATATGAAGGACAAATCATGCAACTCAGATCCAACAAGCATCCGAAAGGGTTGGTTATTCTCAATTTTTTTTATTGTGATGATGCAAGAAATGATAGACAGAGGTTCATGGCAAACAAAAGTGATTACATAGACCTTCGGGTCTCAGATGGCAGAAACCTTCAGGTCAGGAAAGATGTCACGCACCGTGATAAAGAAAGGCTCATCAGTTTCTATGAAAAATATGGAGTAGTGGCTTGGTCCTATGATGATCTGGAAGGATATAATCCTAATATCAGTCAGCACACAATCGAGCTGACAGAAGGTGCAAAACCAATCCAACAAAAGCAGAGGTCAGTAAACCCCAAAATTGAAGCGCTAATGGCACAAGAGATAACCAAGCTAATTGAGTCATGCATTGTCTTCTCAATCAAGCATAGTACTTGGGTATCCAATCTAGTCCCGGTCCGAAAGAAGAATGGAGATATATGCTTGTGTGTGGACTTTTGAGACCTAAACAAGGTGTCCCTGAAGGACCATTATCCACTACCTTCTATGGAGTCAATCTTACAAATGGTAGCAAGATCGGAAATATTTTCTCTACTGAACGGTTTCTTCGATTACAATCAAATTTGAGTTAAGGAGGATCAGTACAAGACCACGTTCACTACAAAGTGGGGAACATTTGCATATGCTAAAATGACTTTTGGTTTATCCAATGTAGGGGAAACATTCCAGCGGGCGATGGACATTGCGTTCAGTGAGCTAATCAATAAGTTTATTCTAATTTATTTAGATGATCTTACTGTGTTTTCTAAATCTAAGGATGATCATTTTGACCACTTAGAAATAGTTTTTCAAAAGTGACAGGAGTTTGGGGTTTCCCTAAATCCAAAAAGATGTGTATTTGGAGTACCGCAAGGAAAGCTATTAGGACACGTGGTATCAAAGGAAGGAGTTTCAATCGACCCCAAATGGGTGAGAGCTATCAAGGAACTTCCCCTTTTGGTGAATAAGAAAGGTGTTTAGTCCTTCCTGGGCAAGGTAAATTTTGTTAGCAAGTTTATTTTTGACTTTGCAGGAATAATTAAGCCGATCACCCTAATGCTTAAAAAGGATCAAGCATTCAAGTGGATGACCGAAGCTCGGGTTCCTTTGAAAAATTCAAAGACACTATTTCCGCAGCTCTAGTACTAGTTAATCTTGATTTATCTAAGGATTTTATAATGTATGCATTCAGTAGCAAGTCCAGTATTGCTACTATCTTAACCCAAATGGATGATGAAGGAAAGGGAGAACATCCAGTGGCATTCTACTCCTGGACCCTGAAGGAATATGAAACGAATTATAATTTTGTCGAAAGACAAGCCTTTGCAATAGTGAAGGGACTTAAAAAGTTCTGTCATCTAATTTCCTACAACAAAGTGTTTGTTTATGTCACACATTCCAACGTGTGCGAATATATCATGGAGGGAGAAATCATAGAAAAAAGAGCTAATTGGATCACCAAGATCCTTGAATATGATGTTGAGGTCAAACCCACTAAAACTATCAGAGGAAGAGGATTGTGCAAATACATGGCGCAGAATGAGGAGATACCCACCAAAGCAAAGCAACCAAAGCTTGTTCTGATAAATGAGCCAGAATTGGAGGGTTGTTGGGTGACAGATAGAATGAGGTTTCTGCAAATAGGAAATTATCTGCCAGGTCTCTCCTCCCGAAAGAGGAGATACTACCAGCTGCAAAATTGCGGATATGCACTAGTAGAGGGGGTCCTTTTCAAAAGGAATTTCAATGGTCTCCTCCTGCGATGCGTTACTTCAGAGCAAGCCAAGAGAATCCTTGCAACATTCCACAATAGTGTTGCGGGTGAAAATTTCTCCGCTAAGACCACCACCACCAAAATCATGTGTGCAAGTTACTATTGGCCTACACTTTTCAACGACTCCCACTCTTTGGTAAAATCTTGCAAAAAATGCTAGTTCTTTACTGATAGAAGGAAGAATTATGCAATGCCTTTCAAGCTTATAGTGGCGGAGGAACCATTCACACAATGGGGCCTGGACTTCATCAGGATGATTAATCCCACTTCTAGTTCCAGACACAAGTGGATTTTGACTGCCACATATTACTTCACAAGATGGACGGAGGTTGTTCCGCTTAAGAACTCAATAGAGATAGAGATAGTGGATTTCCTCGAAGAGCTAGTGACAAGGTTCGGTCCTCCAAAGACTATCATTTTTGATAATTCCAAAGCTTTCCTAGGCCCAAAGGTGTGTCACTTTGCATTAAAAAATGGCATATTCCTTAAGACATCATCAAATTATTACCCGCAGGGAAACAACCTAGCGGAGTCAACAAACAAGAACCTAGTCCAACTCCTTAAAAGAATTGGTTCAGAACACCAAAGAGAATGGCATAAAAACCTCTGAGTGGCACTTTGGGCGAACCACATAACTCCTAAGAAAGTCCTTAAGACTTCACCTTATGAGTTGTTATACGGGAAAAAGGCACTGTTACCTATATCTATGGAGATTCCAGCGCTCCAACTGTTGAAATCCCTCGAGATAGAACAAAGTGGCGCTATGGAGGTTCGGCTTTCCAAACTATTAGAAGTACAAGAAAAAAAGGGAGAATTTCCTAATAGCCATGACAAACCACAAACAAGTGGTCAAGCAATGGTTTGACAAGAAGGCTTCTAACCAAGGCCTAAAATGCGAAGACTTAGTACTGAAATATGATAAAAGGGCTGCTAAGCCAGGTCAGCATGGTAAATTTGATAGCCTATGGGACGGCCCCTTTAAAATCATTCGATTCAGGGAACATAACGCTTTCAAGTTAGAAAGTATGGAATAGGAACCCTTAGGAATCCCAGTCAATGGGATTCATCTTAAGTTGTTTCATTAAGTGTTGAATTCTATTCTGTACATATGTGAATAATGCTTTTATTTTATTTCCCTTTGTGTTGGCCGGTCTTTTTGAATTGGTTCGTGTTTCTATAGAAATAACCCATAATTGCAGAGGATAGAGCAGCGGAATTGTTTTACATGTAAAACACACCCATGTGCAAAGAAAATGAACACATATGCTAATAAAAGAGCCCATAAAATAGAAATGCAGAATGGAAGAAAGAGCCATGGGTTTTCATAAAGATATATGTCAATTTATATATATTATTTTTTTTTTACATTGCAAAATGGCCGAGAAAGCCATAATCCAAAAATTATACGACTATACGAGCTATTCTTTCATATATGCTATATTTTTAGCCTTTTTCAGGCTTATATACAAAACAGTAAGGCAGGTGGTGTATACAACAACATAAAATAAAGAAACTAGGGGAATTTTATCAAGGAGCAGGGAGGTGTTTTATCCAAGAGCATGGGAGGCAGTAATTGATGCATCTATGGTAGCGTCTACCACTTCTTCTACGGCTGCACCTACCGCATCTTCATCAGTAGGTTCTTTGGCAGCAGAAGCAGAGTCATTTGGCACAACCGCCATTGGCGGAGGGAACACCAGGTTCCTATTGTCGGTATACCAATCGACATCATAGAATGGTATTACGTTGTAGCTGCAGAACAAAAAGTGCAAAGCCTGGGTAACCCTCTGTCGATGCTTGTCGCATGTCTGAAGGCAGAATCCATTGAGAAATGGCAGCCATACAATTGCCACTTCTTCCTCAATGTAGCAACGAAGGTCACTAGTTGTTGGCAGGCCTACCCCATATGTAGCATGAGCAACAATCTCACCTAGGCCATTCAGGTATTTTCTTGGAAATATTTCCTTGACCAGCTTCAGAGTTAGGGGCCTGGGGATACTAATGTCTAACATTGACGCTACAAAATGTGAGAAGATATTAGTATTCACATGGTACTTGTCCTCGTACTCTATACAATCCCTACCCAGAACCCATTTTATGGCTACCAAAACCAAGGAGTGTCTATTCTTGGTCATTCTCTTCAATCGCCTAGTGGAAATCTCCCCCAGAAAAGTTGTCTGTGACTTATAAGAGGTTAACCTAATAGGAGTATCCATGACACTGACACAATGTTGCTAACTTCTAACTAACACTAGAACTTTCCTACCACCTAGCCTATGAAAAAGTTTGCTTACTGAAGCTTAGGACTGTGTCAATGACCTATTGTTAAAACTGCTCATGCTAAGTGTGATTTCCTCACTACTTAGTGGCCTATTTATAGAAAAAATGAAAAGACGCATGCTAATCCGTTTTGAGAAAACGTAATGATAACCAAGTGCCAACTTGAAAGGCATGCCTGCATTTGCTCACATTTCTGGACCAGTTGCATCTGCAAAGGTACGGTTCAATGGTGCTAGATTAATAAGAGCTAGTTAATTAGCTTTAAAAAGGTAGTGCTCATCGGCAGTAAGCTGCACGTCCGCAAGCTATTGTGTCATCTCACAGGCGTTTCCCAAAGCCCAAGGCAATATCCATATCTTTTTAGGTCATGATCGTTTGCTTTGGCTTAATCATTTTGTTCAAGATATTAATTGCCAGCACATACTAACGCAAGGTTAGAAGGAAAATTGTCAGCTCAATTTTCAAGGGAATCACAACATACCACACGGTTGCCAAACGCAATAATTAATTCTTGCCACCTCGAAATGGCAAGTAATTCATTTTGCATGAGCCAAGGAATTAACGGTACATGCCAAATTAAATGAAAAAAGCATGCTTTCCTCTACCACCTTAAGAAAAGATAGCCAAATATTGCATGAAAAGGTTCAAGGTTCAAATTCTTTTCAAATACACCAAAGCTTAAGGTGTAGTGAATTTTTTAGCATATCCAAAGTCGGATAGAATTTACAAAGAGTTCATAACCTGCAGGAGTTTTCGTCTGAAGAAAAATGTCAGAGAGTTTATCACAGCAAATGCAAGAGGAGATTGGCCAAGAGTTGTTTACAGCCATACGATCATTAGAGGATGTGTATATCCATGAGGATTTAGCATATACTACATCTGGTATACCAAGTAGGCCGAAGAGGGCATATACGATAGAGCTGAGCAGGCCCAAAGATTATAGAAACAAGAAAAGGGTTGAGGAGCAATGGGATAATATTTATGACCCACAACTCGCAAAAAAACTCTAAATCCTTAAGAGAAGCAGCGTGTACAAGGTTGACAGCACCAAAGGTGGACACGTCTACAACAAGAAAGGTTTGGTACAGTGTTCTTCCACAATACATGGTCCCGGTGGTACATTACTACCTGGAGATAGTTGACGCTGCCATTCAACGTTATAACCATAGCACCTGCTACACCGAGGGTCAAAACTTAAGAGTTCACATCAGCCCACAGGCCATTTGGCATATGCTATGCATCCTGGACCCAAGTAAAAGAAGAGATAAAATTGAGTCTTTTAACCTTGGTAAAGGAGAAAAAATGTGGAAGGCAATGAAAAAGAACTCAGATTTCTTGTTAGAGGAAATTGGTAAGAAGGGAGTCCCAGGTGCTAAACTGCCAAGTATCCTGTTGTCGCGTGGTTCATTTCGCGAGGATATGCAGGATGCTATGTCAATGCTAGCTTTTGTGTGCGGTAGCAACTCCGATGAGATGGTGGAAACTTTTCAACTAGGATCGGCCTTCCAATTCTTCAAACAGAACGATACCTTCAGATATGATTTCGTTGAGTTCATGGTAGATGAAATGATATGGCAAATAAAAAATTACCCGGCGGAGGGAAAGTTTAGATTTCTCTCCTTCCTAGTTCACATGTTCCTGCATCAAAACCCTGATTTCTTTGGTAGGTATTTTAAATTATCATTTTTTGATGAACGGGGGAAGAGGAAGCTAGTATCCACATGGACGCCCTTTCTTTCCATGTCATATGATTATTATGCATTTTTGGATTATTTTATAACTCCAGTCTTGCATGATTTATGAGGAGAAGGTGACATAATCCGGCTTGACAAGGATCAAACCAGATATATGCAAAGTTTCACTCCCGCTTGTGACTGGTTCTTTGGAACATATTTCACAATTCTCTGGATGTGGGGCTTCACTGGTCAATCGTTCATTCTCCCATCATGCGTCACAGATAGGGTGTTTGCGCTTGAAATTTATAGGCAGGTGTGTATCATTGATTTTACCTTCTGCAGCAACAAAAGTGTCAAGAGAAAAGGATTCTTCACTTGTCTGAAGAATTTTAAAATGGTGACTCTATTAAATAAGCAATCAGATCAGTTATTGAAGGATAAACTAGCTCATTTAGGGTTGGTTTTGGTAAATGAAAAATGGGATTACAATCCTTTCAATGACCTTCTAGAGCCGCACATAAAAGTTACACATGTTCCCCGACCTTACTGGGAAAAGCGGCGTAAACCGCGGGCAGACAAGGATGAAAATTTTGTTGAACTGGCACGTATTCCCATGCAAGATAATAGAGGGACATGGTACAAGTCCTAATTTTCTATGGAAGTGGCCAAAGATAATGTTCACATAGAACACACCATGTACAATAGGTTGTGGAAGGATGAGGAATGGACTGATGAAAAGATAGAAGCTTTCTGGAAATATCGCCAAGAGATAGGGCAATTGGATTCCCCTTATGAGAGCTTGAAGGAGGACAAGAAATTTAAAAAATGGTGGGATGATGACCACCCTAGCCCAAAATCTAGCATCAATAAGAGCGATGATCTGGAGGATGAGTCCAAAGAGTGGGAGGAGGAAGCAGCAACTTCTGCGTCCTCCGCGTCGAGGGAGAAAGGCTTTGGACAGCCGGCCTATGTGGCCACAAATGTGTGTTTTAATGTATCGATGGCTTCGGATACACTCACTTGGGCCGCTAAGGCAATCAGGGTCCCACAACAGCAAATGACAATAACTGCCAAGGCTCAGAAGACCCCGTCCGCAAAACGGCAACGTATAGAGAGCATTATCGGAGAAGGTTCGCAAGAACCCGTCGGAAGACAAGTGCTAACAGCTAGCCAGGAGCCTGAGGATGGGGGAGAGTCACCAACGATTCTGGAGCCACCATCAACCATTCAATAGGTAAAATCCACTCCTTCTTCCCTTGCTTCTCATTCCTTAGTATTTTCCCCTTCCTTAGCGGCAATCCCTGCCATGGGTACTGGCCTTCTATTTCCCACTTTTAATCCAACACATGTGGGAGGTTTCACCCAATTCTCATAGACCACTCCACCCAGCTTTACTTCTCTGTAAACCCTTACACCCACTATTTCCACTCAGGCTCTCCTTGCCTCACTTTTTGAAGGTGTGCCCTCCGTGGGTAACCCTTCTTCCGCTATTGTTGTGGATCCTCTTCCATCAATACAGGCTGACTCCACAATTACAACTCCTTCATCATTCCAGCCTATGAGTCCTCCAGTCGATTCACCAATTGAGTCATAGCAAGTGGCTAGCCCTTCTGCTAGTCCTCAAATCAAGCTTTGGAATGTTCCCCATTCTCCCTGCAAACTGTCACTCTCCAAAAAAAGCAAATGCCCGCGCCTATCAGGGTTACCTATCCATATGCCCTACCTTCTGGTACTCCTTTCGCAGGTGGACTAGTTTCATCGCCAGCTGAATTTATGAAAAAAATTGATTGTTGAAAGGAAGCATGCGCAAGTAGAATGCAAAAGTGCAAGGCAAAGGATGACAATGCTTCTATTGAGCCAAAAATACAAACTCTTTATGATGAGACTAGGAAAGAGCTAAAGTTTGCAACCATGTACCTGAGAGTAACCAAGCCTCAGGGGGAGATGCACCAAGAATATTATGAAATATATGCAGTAGGGCTTGACATGAAGGTGGCCCGACCATAGGATAAGGTTGAGATTATGGAGGAAACACAACGGGTGGTCACCTCTGACTTCCTTAAAACTGGTCGCTAGCTAAAGAAAAAGGATGAGCAACTTAAAGCAGTAAGGGAGAGAGTTAGTTTTTTGGAGAAAAAAGAGAAATCCCTAGAGGCGGACGTTGCACGTATGACAAAAAGGGCGCTGGAAGCAGTGGATGAGAAGAATAGACTTCAGGGTGAGCTTGTGAAGATTCAGACCATCGACCCTGCCATGGTAAAATAGCTGCATACTAAGAATCAAGAAGCGGAGCAAAATTTGTAGCTAAAGAGTGAAGAGTTGGAGCGACTTTTCCTTAAGTATAGTCAAGGAATGGCATAGAGGAATGAAGCTTTGGAGCACCAACAAGCTCAATGTGAGTAGAAAATACAAGAAAAAGAGGCTGAATTTAAGGGCCTAAAAGCTCAATTAGAAGAAGAGCTCCAAGAGACAAAGTCCTCTCTGGACATGCACTTAGCAAATCACTCCTGATCCGAGGAGAATTGGAATAAAGAAATGAGCAGCTTTGCGACGCAACTGGCATCTGAGAAAAATAAAAGGGCAAAGTTGGCTAAGGCCATTAACTCAAAAAATGCGGAGATCGCTTCTCTTAAAAGCTCTCTCCTATTTTCTCCTACACAGTCGAACATTATTCTGTTGGTTAGACAGTTGTACATCTCTCACTGGGAAAAGATTAAAACTTTTTTCCTAGCACTGCAGCCAACCCTCTAATTCATCACCAAGGCATCAAAGCTAAGCCAGGAGGCTCATGATACAATTGAGCAGTTCTCATGGTTTATCATGGAGAAGGTTCCAGAAGCAAAAGATCTGCTCATCGAGCTATACTCAGTCTCTGATGAGAACATCGCCAGGGCAGGAATTGAAGATCGAGATGTTGCTGCTCAGATGGAAAATAAGTTTATCCATTTCCACTCTACCTTCCAATGCACTAAAGCAGTCATGGCTACTCTAAGCAAGACACTGGATAACATACGAGAGAGTTTCTCCAAGTTAAGCAAGATGGGTTTTTTGTCCCCATTCCTTGAAAATGACTCTATTTCCATAACCAAGCAGATTGCAGAAAGAATAGAAGAGAAGGAAAATGATCTAGAGGCTTTCAGGAATTTTAGTATCCTCCCACTACAACTGACATTAAGGGAGTTATTCATTCACTTGCATAGCTACTGTTTCATTGTGAAGCAGGGGTCAATTTACCTAATGCACTACCTCATAAAGAGACTATTGATCTAAGTGGAGCACAGGAGAATTTGCGCAACATGGTAAGGCCATCTAAGGAATAATAGTTGCCTCTGTAGGCGGCTCTTTCCAATCTCTGACTCCGTTATCTAATGAAATGGCACTCTGGTTTATAAATCAGAGAAATTTTTGGTTCTTTGTCCCTCAAATGAAATGCCTCTGGTAGTCACCAAAATTTTTTAATAAGTATTTAACGAGCTCCCTTCGGGTGTATTTTCCTCTATGTATCAGTCCGCACATTGCAGGGAATTGGCTAAGCCTTTTCATCAGGTCTATTTTTCCCCTCCACGTGCCTCCTCTGCACACCTTGAGTTTTTCCCTTCCTTTTGCATCCTAGGAACCCCCGCTATACTTCCACGTGTTGTGGCTGCAGGCTATTTTTTGATCATTCCTTCTTGCTTCCTCATCGGGCTTCACTTGTGTGCCACGAAGCCCTCATTCCCAAAGACTTTGGTGGGCCCCACAATTTTTGTCTACGGTGTGCTCTTGCTACGTGTCCAGTCTTCGCAAATCTTTCAGCGTGGAGATGAAGTAACGACTGCGGGCAGTGAAATTTTGCCACATGTCTCTTTTCGTGCCCAGCTGATGATCATTTCCTCCACTATTGATAGCACTCTACCCATTCAACATGTGTAGCCTTGGTGCAAGTCTTTAGCAGCGAGAGATGAAGGTTCACACGGGCAGCAAAATGCTGCCACATGCCTAATCAACGGATCTCGTATTTGGGCGATCAAACAAGTGAACCAAATGTTGTGATTGGTCATTTCTTATCATAATCATTTGCAAGGGATGGTGACACTTGTCTAATTAACCTTGTTGGGACCACCGTCATCATTTGCAGAGGATACACCTATGCCTAGAATGACCAGATGCTTGGTTTTGAATCGTTTATGTTGCAACAGCTTGGGGAATATTCTTATTTCTGCATCATTTTCAGGGGATAGCGAAATATTTTTTGTTGCTACTCTCCAAAATGGTGGGGGTTTTTTCTGCTATATATACTTTTCTCTGTTGTGAGAAAAGGGTCCGAAATTTTGAGGAAACACTGGTTT
Source organism: Sequoia sempervirens (assembly GCA_007258455.2). Lineage (NCBI taxonomy): Eukaryota > Viridiplantae > Streptophyta > Pinopsida > Cupressales > Cupressaceae > Sequoia > Sequoia sempervirens. The sequence goes on along the minus strand of VDFB02293819.1, from coordinate 32,675 downwards.
TGGTTAAAGACGCCAGGCCTTTATTATTGTTTTATTTTATTGCAAAATACTTTCAGACTGTGCCAATTGTTCAGTCTTTCTTTCTTTCATGCTATTTGATTAAACTGTAAACTGTGCTTTTATTGTCTGAACATTTCATTTGAGAACTTCTATATATGTTGAATGCGAGCTTGTTGATCTAGATCATGTCTAATGAATCTTCTTGGCAGTAGAAATGTATGCAATGTTATTTTATGTCAATGAATGGATTATCTATGCTATAATCTTTAGTTTCTAATTTTTTGAAACACTACTAATACAAATTAGGCCCTTAGATCTTTGATTTATCATGCCTATCATTAAGTCTTGGCGCATCACCTTAGGTTAGATTTTATTTTATTATATATATTTCCTTTTCCCTTTCCAAACCCCCATTATAGAAGAAGTCAGCTTCTCTAAAAACCCAGAGGTCACTCAGTTTAGCGCAAAAGGTCCCCCATAAACTAAGTTTCTCATAAGACACTATTACCTTGTCAAATTTTTGTGTCAACAGTTACCTCAAGTTGTTAAGCTTCTACAGAGGAACTTGGATTTGATACCAATATTTGAACGCTTTTAGAGACTGAAAGGGGGGTGATCAGTCTACACAAAACTTAACCTCTTCTAAAACTTGAAACTTTTGGCACACCTCAAACTCCTTTGGAAAATAAAGATATAACTTTAAGCATATCACTAACAAAGAAGAATATAGTAGTTTGAATCTTTAACACCTTCAAAAAACTTTACCAATGAAATATATAGCAGCAATCAGATCAAAAGAAAAGAGGAGTTACCAAACACACACATGTAATGGGAGTTGTAGGAGAAGAATAACCACTTTTTACTGATATCCAAACACCAAACCCTAGAAAGTTTAGGTGTCCTTCCATTCTCAATTTATATTAGAAGTAATTAGTCCCATCAAGCCTAGGACCTTTATATGAACCATCATGTGTCATCCTAGATAGTTATCTCAAGTTGTTAAGCTTCTACAAAGGAACTTGGATTTGATACCAATTTTTGAACACTTTTAGAGACTGAGAGGGGGGTGATCAGTCTACACAAAATTAACCCCTTCCGAAAATTGAAACTTTTGGCACAACTCAAACTCCTTTGGAAAATACAAATATAACTTTAAGCATATCACTAACAAAGAAGAATATAGCAGTTTGAATCTTTAACACCTTCAAAAAAAATTACCAATGAAAGATATAGCAGCAATCATATCAAAAGCAAAGAGAAGGAGTTACCAAACACACACATGCACAAAGAGACACCAGATTTACTTGGAAAACCTAATAGGGAAAAACCATTGTGAGAGTTAACTCACAATATAAGGCTCACTACCAAAAGACTTGCAAGAAGACTCACTACCTTAGATCAAGATACAAAAGGACTTCCAACACTAAAGTACCAACCAACTCTAGGAGAAATATACAAAGGACCTAATGAGATTCACTATCTCAAAGAAGGATACAAAAGATATATAAGAGAATTACAAAGATTGTCTACACAACTCTTTGTTAACTGAGGTGTTCAAGCATAATTTATCTTTGCTTTCATAATATTTAGCACTATATCTGTTGGATATTCAATATAGCTCACTCACACACTATTTCACACTTGTACACACCAACTTTAGTTGCATTCGAAATGATCTTGCATTTATATCCATCACAACACTTTGATTCTTCTAAAAGGTTGGCCAAAAAGAGAATAAATAATAAATTCAATTAGTCGTGGACCACCAAAGCATGATGTGGTCCTTTCTCGAGGATAGAGAGGACCAAAAATAATCTTAAAAATTATTTTAATGTGACCCAAAATGATTTACATGCAGATGCACATCAACCTAAGTTGACTTCAAGAAAACATGTGGATGAGACAATGAAGCACATAACCAATTGGCCCATAAACACTCTTTCAATTGAATTTACTTGATGTGGTCCTAAATAGGATAGTTCAAGACCCAAATCTATCATGACACATCTTCCATTATTGGTGCAGCCCCCCAAGCACATGGACCAAGCAAAGAAACAAGCCCTATTAGTCGAATATCTACAAAAGATCAAGAAAGCCAACTCAAGACATAATGTGGCACCAAAGTAGCCAATTAGCAATATGAAAATCACATAGGGATGTTCCTTGAATATCCAACATCACTTCCATACACTTCTTTCATACTTTCATACCATCAACTACCACCACAAACCAAAAGGGTACAAGCAATGTTGTTCAAGAACACATAATACATAACTGAAAGATGTAATATTTTTGCAACAACTTGTGGACCACTTCAGCATATGAGATTAGAACTAAGAAATTTCACAGATGTTGTGACCAAATTCACCAAGCCGTAGGAGTAGATACATCAATAAGGAGAAATGTAGAGCATTTCTTGGACTAGTCTTGACAACTAGCACACTACCAACTTAATATAATTCACATGAACCTCCTCAGTAACACATGTGACCAGAAAAGATAGGAGTTCAATGTACACAAAGCACTAGAATTGAATACCAAACCACAATGCCAAAACTACAATAGTGGAGGAATGCATAGCATTCTTCGGGATAGACTTCAATGTAGCTTCCTAAACCAGAATCATTTGTGCAACTTGTGGAGACCAAAAATTCCTTTTAGCAACACATATATTAGTAGGAACAACAGGAGAGATAATGAGATAGACTTTAGATCATCTCTCCAACATTATTCATGCTTCTAATCCTCATCTTAATAAATTATTATAAAAATAACTCTGCTATCAGTAATAATGCATTATATGAACATCAACAATAATAGTTCTTTGATAAGGCATGGCATCCAACCATGAACTTCTTCAAATATTCTCTTCTTTGATAAGGAATGGCATCCAACCATGAACTTATTCAACTCTTCTCTTCTTTGGTAAGGCATGGCATCCATTACAACTATCATCAGTGTTGACAACAACTTCCAACAATCTCTATCAAAGACAACCATCAGTGTTGACATCAATGTTGAAATCAATGATAGCAACTTCCAATAGTATAATCCAACCATTGAAGTGTTTAAAATTTACATTGGACCTAACAATTTTTTTGTGTATTTTGATAATAATATCAAGAAAATGCTAATTCTAATGGTCTTTTCTACCCCTATTAAAAGTGATAATGGTTTATGTGCCATGTTCTTTAATGGTACGTGTTTGAGAGATGGTTCAAGAGTGGGTCTTATTCTTGTCTCACTCAATGGTGACTCTTTCAAGTATGCATTCAAGTTAACATTATAGTGAATTAATAATATTGTAGAGTACAAAGATCTCATGCTAGTATTGAATGTTGCTCACAAGCATGGAATTAAATGTTTGATAATTTTAGGAGATTTAGACATTATTGGCTTGTAGATAAGGAAAATATATGCTACTAAGGATGAAAAGTTAAAATAATATATGAATGCAATTTGGGACACCATTAAATTATTTGATGCACTCAATATTGCATTATTTGTAGATCAAAAAATATTATTGTTGATGTGTTGGATATTGAAGTGTCCAAATTTTATTTAAGGTCAACTCTTTATTGTGGCCAATTCAACATTAAAAACCTAATGAGGCCAAGAATACCAAGTAACATTTATAGTTGGTAATTGTTCAATTATAATCAATAGATATATAGGTTTCTAAATTTCATGGATGAATCTAACAACCAATTGATTTATTATTTGATACAATCAATATTGCATGATTTGTAGATCAAAAAATATTATTGTTGATGTGTTGGATATTGAAGTGTCCAAATTTTATTTAAGGTCAACTCTTTATTGTGGCTAATTCAACATTAAAAACCTAATGAGGCCAAGCATACCAAGTAACATTTATAGTTGGTAATTGTTCAATTATAATCAATAGATATATAGGTTTTTAAATTTCATGGATGAATCTAACAACCTATTGATTTATTTGGAACATATGATTGAGATGGAATATGGTAAGGAAATACTCTTCAAAAATGAATTTGTGAAATTAAAAACTAGCACAATTCCTAAAGGATTGATAAAGCTTGAAATAATGTTCAATAGTGTTAATTGCTACAAGAATAGGAGAAAACCAATTGATGAAGATAATGTTAAAGATGTAAATACAATTAATTTAGTAACAAAAAGATGGTTTATATTGGAAATAACCTCAAACTAGTAGAGAAACAAAATTTTATTGCATCTTTGAAGATATTCAAAAGAAAATTCATGGTCATATGATAAACTCAAATCATATAGGGAGGATTTATTTTAGCATATAATTCATCTTTAGTAATATAAAACCATTTAGACAAATACAAAGGCCAATTAATCCCTCTCATTACCAAAATATAAAGGAAAATAAGTTAAAAGAGAGAGGCATCATCAAGCCAATCAATCACTTTGAATGGGTGTCAAATCTCTTTCTTGTCAAGAAAAATAATGGAGAGATAAGGCTATGTGTATACTCTAGGAACTTGAATGTCAAATCTCTCAAATCTATAACTTCATTTCCAAGGTATGGATCTTCTACAACAAAAGGTAACTATATCAGAACTAATATCTATGATGGATGGGTTATTAAGGGAATTAGAATAACACAATACTACATTTAATACTCCTTAGGGCACTTATTTTTAGGTGAGAATTTCATTCAATATAAAAAAAATGTAGGATCAATTTTTTAAAACGAAAAAGATGTTGCATTTACAAGTCTCATAGATGAGATCATGGTAGTTTACAAGGATGATCTAATAAGATATTCTAAGGACAAAAAAATTTACTGAAAATACCTGTAGTGTATTTTTAAAAAGGTTCCTTGAGTTTGAGAATTCCCTGAATCTTAAAAAGTTCATATTTGGCATAGAGGAAGGTAAGATGCTAGGGCATATTGTATCAAAGAATGGGATAATGATAGATATATAAAGAGTAAAAGTGATTGATCTTTTCACTACACCTCAAATAGTCAAAGGTATGAAATATTTATTTATACAAGTCAACTTTGTGAGGAGATTCATTCCATTTTTTTAGAAGACCAAGACAATCTCAAATATGTTAAGAAAAGAGAAATAAATCACTTGGAGTGATGAAATAATTGAAGCATTTGTAATGGTCAAAGTTGGTAATTCATGACTATTCTAAACCCTTTTATATCTTCTCATTTTCTTCATTTCATACTATTGTTGTTGTGCTTCTTCAAAAAAGTGAGGGATATGAGAAAAATATTGTATTTTTTAGAAAGTCTTTATAAGGTTTTGAACTCAAGTATATAATGATGGAAAAACATGCTTACACCCTTATAAAAGTTATCAAAAATTATATGCCATATCTAATAGGTGCAAAGAAAAATTTATATGTGCCACATACAATAATAAAAGATGTATTCACTCATCAAGAAATCTCGAGTAAGAGGTACAAATGGACCAATAAGATCCAAGAATATGATGTGGAGGTACAACTAAAAAAGACGGTTTGAGGCCAAGGTTTGGCCAAACTAAAATTGTGAATACAAATCTAGAAGTAGTTGAATTCAATGAAATGAATGCTTATTGTTAATATACTTGTTATCCTATAAAAATATGATCCTCAGAAAATAGATATGATGTTTCACCTATAAAACATGAAGTGGCCCCTAGAGTAAATGATAACTAATAAAGAACTCTCGATTTTCAATCACAAAGGTATGTACTAGTACATGATGGTTTGATGTGGAGAGATCCCAATAGACTATTACTCAAATTCTTGAGCCAAGAATAGAACAATAAGGTAATAGGTAAATACCATCAAGGATTTTGTGGAGGATATTTCAAGGCCAATAATACTGCACACAAGATCCTTAGAGTAGGTTATTGGTGTCCTACCTTGTTGAAGGATATTGCTAGAAGAGTAAGGAAATGTTACACCTACCAAAGGTTCCCAAGAAAGTTGAAGTATGTAGGTGCTCCCCTTCTTACTTCAGCTGTAGTTGAATCTCCTTTAGTAATGGAGAATTAATTTTATATGGGAAATACAAGGGAGATAAAACAATGAATAGAAGTGGATACTTGTAGCCACTAACTACTTCACCAATAAATTTGAGGAAATTTCAACCCATAATGCTACATTGAGTATGGTTTTGGACTTCTTGTTGAATAACATCATCCCAAATTTGGTGTGCCTACAAGAATCATTACATATAAATGCATGTGTTTTAGATCCAATGATATTTTATTTGTATACAATAACTATTGTATTGATTTGATTCACTCATCCCTACCACCCCCAAAGAATTGGACAAGATGAGTCTAGTGATAAAATCCTTATAAAGATCATTAGGAGAAATTTGGACATGAATAAGAAAATATGGGGTGACAAGTTGAAGTATGTATTACAGATCGATAGAGTGACCAACAAGATAACTTTTGTAAAGTTCCATTTTGAATTAGTCTATGGAATAGATGTCAAAATTCTAATCAATTTGGAAATTTTTGTATAACAACTATTGTAGGATGTTGAAGGAGAAAGCAATGCAATTTAGTAAATAATATTGGAGCTAATAGACTTGAATGAAAATAGGAGGATTGTGCATTATAAATTATTTCACACTAGTCCATAATGGAATAACCATTTGATAGAAATCAATGTAAAAAACCTTGAGATTAGAAATATGGTCCTAATGTGGAATGTAAGATCAGAGGATAGAGGAAAACATAGAAATTTTGGTCCTTTATGGCTTGGGCCATATAAAATTATTGATAATTATTGCCACAATTTATACTATCATAAGGATCTAAAATAAATTATAATGGACTTTCCAATTCATGGTCAATATATTAAGAATTACTTCATCTAATTAATGATTTCCTTACTTATATATTATATTTTGTTTTGTATGTGTTGTGTATTTGTGCAATATTAACAATTGTTGGCCAAGATGAAGTGTAGTTATATTGGTCCCCTTTTTGTGTGTCTCTTTTATGGCTTGATCTAGTATAGATAGATCCGAATTATTCCCATAAGGGACACACATCCTCAACCACAATCTATTTGGATTCAATTCAACAATACCAAATTTTAGTTGTCTTCCCAACTCCTTTATGCACTTAGACCTAATTTTCCCCATCAAATATAACTAAGTTGAGAAATATTTGTATGGCTCTCCATTTTTCAAAATTTCTAAAGTTTTGTTCTTTGTTCCCTCATTTCTTATCATGTGTTAGTGATTGCAAAGATCCAAGAAAATTCTAAGAATTAGGTTTTTCTAGTTATTTCTATAAGTATGGGCAATTCTTCAAAGTTTCAAAGTTTCCCCTTATGGCATCCCTTTCAAAATTCCCCTTCCTAATATTACTTTTCTTCCAACTTTATCATTTATTTTATTCATATCAAGATATAAAACTTCCCCATCTAATCATACATTTTCCTCAACTCCCACCTTTATCCTCTTTCCTTATCAAGATTTTAGAGTTCTCCTTCTTAGCATCCATTTCCTCTAAACAAAAAACTTTCCCTTATCCCTGTTATATTTTCACACTTTTTCATTCTAGTATTCTTTTCTTTAAACCCCCAACTCCCAAACCTTTTCATTAAGTTACCTTTCAAATTATCTAGAGTTTTGGCCATCCCTTTACTCAATTACCTTTTCCTTAGTATCCCTAATCCCTGAAATATAATATTTACTAATATATATTTATTAGAGTCAAAGATGTATGAATATCCTTAAAATGGTATGTTATTGAATCTCCCTAAACCTTCATCTCTTATCCCCAACACTTTTCACTATGTACCTCATCAAGATCACTAGTTTATATTTTCTCTTTTTTGTATTTAGTAAAGGATGAATTCCTTGTTATTCTTAATCCCAAATGCCTTAATAGTAGTATGGTTCATGAGGTATCCTAAAACCCTAATTTTTGAAAGTATGAAACTCTTACCTTTTGCACTATTCATCCCTACCTACTACCCTACATGATCTAGAGTACCATTAAACCAAATTTGACATTGTAACTACTCCAAAATGTATTTTTCCACTTAGGAACAATTTTCTAATATCAAACGTACATATTCAAATGCAACTTCAAGTGAAGGATGAAAAAAGCCATGTTTTCAATTTCATGGTTGAGTGCCTAATGTATCTTACTCCGCAAAAACTCTAGGCTACCATTTTAGTAGATTTTATGATATCTCAATTTGTTCCACATAAAGAATTGATGATATATAATCCTTTAGAACAAATCTCATTTGTTTCTCTATTTTTACATGATTGCAATGCCAAGCTAGATCTAGGATTTTAATCCTTCCATGTCTAGTCACCATAAGAGTAGCCCATTTTTAAATCATAAAGATGTAGCTAGTTTGTATTAGATATTTATAATTGGATGTATCCTTGGCTAGTTATAGATCTTCAAGAAGATTTATAAGAAGTGTGGAAGGTTCTTCCTAGCTTATGGTTTTCTCTCACTACATTTTCTAGTGAATGTAATAATAACTCGGTACATGTCAAATCACTTTAAAGCATTATACATTATCATTTGCAATGATATTTTAATTATTTCTATATGTTGTGTTTTTTGGTAATTGTGACTCTACTACCCAATATAAGACACCTATGTTTTAAGGGTTTGACCCTCCACAAATTTAAAATTAATAATATCCTTAACCAATATTTAGGGTGTGGGACTTCTTTTTTTATGTAAAATGCACAAGGTATGAACATTAGAATTATATTAAAATAGAAAATTATAAAAAATAGAGTATTAACTAAATAGAATATTGGTCATCTTCTTCCATCAGAGCTGAAATTGTAGGTACTAGAGGGAGATGTGTGACATGAGAGAGCATAACAATCATAGCTCTATAAACCTTCATAATACAACCACATAGACAAGAGCCATTTCCTTGTGTGCTTTGAATGCATCATCCAACTCAAATTTATCACTCTTTTAAAGCCTATTTAATAACATAAACACACGAATACCCAAAAATATTTAAATATTTATACCTAAATAGACCCTCCACAAGCGATTTACCATTATGAAGGTCATAGTCACATATGGAATTTCTTAGAGAATGCCCCAAATAAACCTATCTTGCACATAATCCACTGCCAATTAGGCGGACAAACCATGATGTTGAAGAAGATCCATAGAAATAGAAAGAAACACATGCTACCTGAGAAACATATAGAAGACGTGGGTTCCATCCAAGATTTTATTTCCAGCAACCACCCAAAAAAAAAATTCCACCTGCACACAATCAATCTTGAAAATATTTTTTAACATTTGAGAAGAAAAACTACCAAAATTTAAGTACTCCCATTTGGGGATGGAGAAAAATAGTTTCCTTTTTACTAACTCCATCTCCATGAGAATTTAATCAAAGCACACACAAGAGAATATGTTTCCAAAGATGAAAACATTCGAAGGTGGCTAACATTTATAAAGGTGATGGGACACTCAAAAGAAACAACTTTCCATAATTGGAGGATACAACACTATCACCTTAGCACTTAATCATTGAAAACACATCAAATCTTGTAACGCCTTGCCACAAAACCCCAAAGGACAACACCTCTAACTAACAATTATGACAAAAAAAAAATTGAAAGTGAATTAACATATAGATCATACCATCAATTACATAGAATGTAAACTACACGTGCATACGCTCTCACTATGTCCTTGAGGGTGACATGACTACATTATGAACATATCAATTATCCAATCTAAACATAGATCATAAAATAACTAACAACAAGAGTTCAAGTAAATTCAATGCATTAAATACATTAAATGTATATATTTCCACCGATACAACATCATTATAGACCATATAGTACAAGCAAATAAGTACATGATCAATTTCTCTTACATAAGGGTACATTAATACATTGTCATAAGATTGCATCATAGCTTCCCTTATAACAATGGCAAAAATACATCAAATACAAGATAAGATACAATTGAAATGATTACATTACATAGCATCAATGCTATCTCAAGTCGGGTACAAGATCTGGAATCTTTGCATAAGGTACAACATCCATGATCACAAACATCAACTAGGAACCCAATGGAGTGCATAGCATGTTTCACCCGACCATGTGGAACCCTAAGGTCCACTCCCTGTGCTAGGAGATGACAATAAGGACCCACTACACAAACAATCAAGCAAACCTAGGCTAACATGACTCCACATTCAAGAGTAACAAACAAAACATAAAGAAACAACCACTTCTAGAGGTACATGAACAACAAGGGGAAAACAAACAAGGCATACAAGGTTTCTATAGGGAAGAGTGTCATCGCATAGCTCGATATGGGTTACCCAATGTGGATCTTCCTAGGTCTCGACCCCCATCCTGGGTTACCCTAGCAACCTCAACTGATCCCTAGCCCCCATTCTAACTCATGTGAAATCAACATACCTTTCATGAATACAAGGTAGTTGATCTTGCCATTCTAGGCCTTCTCATCTCATCTCAAGCCTAAACAAGCACTTGAGCCATGAGAGAGGCATCCATTATCTTTTATTAATGTGAGTACTACCTAACGCCCTAAAATTTATTAAGTTATCACTAAATTAACACAACTTCCACATGGGTTACCCTAGACACCACTTAGGTCTCCACCCCCCATGGGAAGCCACTCTCCCTACTAGCAACAAAAGACTCTATATCCCACTAACTGGGTAAGCCAACTTGCACAACATATAAAATCGCATGAACCATCACATAAAGCGAGGCATGCACCATCTCGCACAAAGTCTCCACAGTTAACAATTCCACGGTGCAAGGCCAAAACCCACATAATCACAAATCAAGTGTTCACAAAGAACCAACAAGAAAAGCCAATTATAAAGAAAACTCTTAACCCAACCTCTGTAATTCTAACAAATCACTAACATAATAGTTCCCCAATAGAAGTGGCAATAATAACATGATCTCAAAATCAAAATCAACCTCAAAATTAAAAGCTTCTCATCTTCACTAATTCAACTTAATGTTTACAATTGAAATCAGCATTCAATATTCAAATAATTAATTAGAAATACCCAAATTCATCGACCAAATACTTTACTCAATACAAGTATGCAAAATAATAGTGCGACCACGAGATACTTCATAAACAAGGCATTATTACCACATTTCATATTGTTCTTTAACACTTCCCACATAATTCAATTAATAAAACATTTATCGCAATACTTCTTAGACCTCTAGTTACCTTACAAATCAGCTATTTAATAATGAAAGCAAACAATTTTTAAAAGGAAATCTAATTTGCTTATTTTAACATAGCTAATCACAAATCTTCCAATTTAACTAATTATAAGTAAACCAATTTTCTTCATTTAATCTCACAATTCACTTATCTACTAATTTGAATAAATCTCACAAGTTAAAATATTCTTTTACATCATCCAAAATGATAAGATGCAATTTACAATACTTTACATCTACTTCTAAGAGAACATATACATATTTACACACATTTATATAAACATACTTCCGTGTATATATATATATATATATATATATATATACTCTGGTTACTTTGTAATAAAATATACCAAATTATAGGGGCAACATATATATATAACTATACCCATACATAAATATTAAATTGAATTCCAACCATTAATATACATTCACCGAAAAGAAACAAGGTATCAAATACCATCATAAAATCTATCATTTACTAAACATAAAGAGAAACATCGAATGTCGCACATCACAATACAAACATTATTGAATACTAAAAATAGGCTATCGAGATAAAGGAAATACAAGCATCGAAAGCTATCTTAAGGTATATCCATTGAAATACAATGAATTACAAGGTATAGAACACCATTCATAAGAAGTAACCTTGATAGAAATCGAATTCAATATTAACATAATGCATATCATTTGTTAGAAACACAATAGAAGCCTAAAACAAAGGATATTTTATCACAAATAGGCATCAAACTCCTTAAAAATAGAACCATGATATAACAAACACAAAGTAGCACATTTTCATCAATAGGCAATATAAACATCAGTTATCAAGTATAGTACATCAAATACCAATTTTAAAAGGTAAACCACTTAGAGTATCGAACATGGCAATTAATAATGCATAAATTTAGATTCTTGACTATTCAATTTAAAGATAGTTTTGAGCCTTTTAAATATGATATATTGGATTACCATATCAGTCATTTAAAGAAGAGGATCAAACGAGTTATCATGGCAGTCAATCTTATCACATGAACAAGAACAAAAATCTGAAAAAAATGATGAAGGCGTAGTCGAAATGAAGATGATTTGGAATCTTTCTAACTATAACACAAGCAGAGATCACTATGTGTTTTGGGGATAGCACAAATCATCAAGTGATTGAATTGTTGTAGAGGAAACTAAGCAGTTCACCTCAAGCATAACAGGATCCACACACATTCCTTTTCAAATCTTGTCAAAATAAATGAACATTTACTAAAATGACTCCTACAAGGTAAGCACTATACTTCTGACAAGGATGAGTTTAAAATTGAATCAAGAAATATACTTGATCTACCTGGTCAAATGTCTGATAGTCACGATGCCAAGTTTAGAGCAAAGGTGCTTGGAGCCATAGAGTCGTGGTATAAAGCCTTAATGTGAGGTATGATAGGATACCTACCATCGATTTTTATGCATATAGATAGGAGACACATTCATAGAAATAATTATCCCCAATCCTGTAACCATGAGAAATGAAGTATGGCTCTTGGTATTTTCAACAACAAGCACGTAAGAGTCTATGGTCATAAGGGCCTATGCAAGAGAAAAGCACTTGATGAAGTAGGGAGCATTTTGGAAAGTCCTAGACAGACTGTTGCAAGCATTTAAAAAGGCACCAACAGGGCCATGCACAAATGGATATGTTTAGATAATCAGGCATTTGGAATGCTTCTAGAATGGCACATGGACACATGGTAAACAAACCCATGGGTGAACGGTTGCAAGGGAAATTTCAATCAAAAGTTGCTATGTTTCCTAAAACTTCCAATCTGATGGTAAACAATGATATGATCATAAAAGGATTTGAATGCATTAAGAAGAATAACCAACAACTTGTATGAAGATGAAACTCAACCAGGCATATGAAAATCAAGACATACGTATAAACAGAAAGAATCCAAACCATATCTAAATGTTGCAAGGTCTAGTTTAGATACCGCTTATGTTTAATCAAAATCCATCAATAAAACATAATGGTGAGTCACTCATAGACCCCTAGCCACCAATATTGGATAGAAAATCGAAAGACCTAACATTCGGTTCCAAAAACTCAAAAAGATCACATTTTATATGGAAAATCACAATAGTCAATTAATGCCAATTTAGGAAAATAAGCATGACCATTGGATTACCAATGAAGGGACTCTACAAATGGAATTTCTTCAAATAGTGATAACAAAAGAAGAAGAGTGACTCTTAAATCGAATACAAGAATGAGGTTGCAGTTCCTAAAGGTGAAATGCCTAATAAGGATAACCTGATCTCTCACATTTAAAATAAATAAGCTTTCTTTAGAAATATTGATTACTTAAAGTATGAAATAAGCAACCAACCTAATTTTTGAATATTGGAAAACACGAAAATTGCGGTGCATAAAGGTAATTCACCATATGATGAGATGAAAAAGTAGATCAAATTCCAAGCAAACAAATTGACTCCAAACAAAATAAAATAGTTGATTACCGCAATCTCAAACAAATTGAATAGCAAACAAGAGAAGGAGAGCTTGTTTGCAAATAACAGATAAATGAAAAAAGAGTTAAAATGATGCCAACCTGAGATCCAATGCTTCAGAGATGAAAAAGGATTGCTGAGAATAGCTCTATCACAGCAATAATCCCTTTTCTCCAAATCCTTGATCAACCTTTCAGAAATATTTCCCACTTCTTTTAATTGAAAATCTGTATTTTGATAAATATTGTTGCAAACAGAAATTTTCGTTCAAAAACAAAAATCAAAGATGAAAAACCTCCCCAAAATTATCATTATTAAAACAAAGAAAGTGATTTGATTTTTTCAAAAATAAAAATCAAGAAATAATCACTTAATAAGACAAGTTTCTATTTCGCAACCAGTTTGGAGCCATGCATGAACTCGAACCCACTTTTTCTATCTTTTTATTTGCTTTAACAACTTGTTCGAAAATCTCATCCAAATAACCATTTTATTATAAATACTATTATTTTACCTCATTTGATTTATTAAACTTTAATGATAATAAAATCAGTAATTATCATTAAATTTAATTATAACAATACTTTATACAAAATAATTTAATTTAATTAGTCATCAATAAACCATATACTATCTATTTTCGACATTGATTCATTTAATTATTTATTTTAAATTCCAAATTAATTTAAACAACATTATAACCAATTTAATTTAATTTAATCGATTAAACAAGACAACACAATAATAATTTCACCTCAAGATTACAATTAATAAAATATTTAAACTCAATCAATAATTTAAACAACATAATTAACGAACAACTACGTAACAACACAAAATGAAACAACTAACAAGAGTGCAAACCAAACTGACAGGGTAACAAAACGGGTACTCATCCTCGTCAAGGATGATGGAAAGGGTAGGGGACCTTTTGTCATCTCCGTTTTCAACAACATTTCCATTATGTTTTAAGGCAGGCTCAGACCTAACATTTCAGGTGGAGTCGATGCCTGGTACCTGCAACCTGCATCATACAAACTATCGAACAACATATATATGTATATATATCAAACAATCAAACACACTATGAGAGGAAATCACAGCATAACAGGGTACTCACGAATGAGTAATGCTACAAGTGATCCCTCCCACTAAGAGATCTCAAATAATAATCCATATCAACGAACAACAACAATTACATCGTAAACAACATAGAACAACCATTAACTAAATGCACAATAAGCATAATCACATAACCACATGATACTCATAACTAAATTAATCCGAACACACAAATAAATCCATATATCCATCATAACATATGCATAATTCAATATTATCATGAACATCAAAGTATGATCAACTGTCATCCAAAACCAATCCAAAATAGTAAAACTAGCATCAACAAGGTATCAAAGTGCATATCATAACATAATGAGTATCAGTCTGATGAAAGCAACATGAGAGGCACTACATCCTCCTCCCCTAGGATCAGGCTTACTTCTAGAAACCTGCAAATGAGTGTGGGTATGATTCTCACTTCCTAACTCACATTTAAAGAAACTAACAAAAGTTTCTTGTATTTAATCATTTCAAACACATAATTATAATTATTGTGACTTGCAATCTTTTAGAGATATTCATATTCATTCATAAAAAGGGTAAGTCTGTCAAGCTCACAGCTTTGCGCACATAAGATAGACCTTATTTATTATAATAATGGATTACATAGATCCTTATTTATGATATTTCCCCATACTAAGTGGGCTATTCGTTATCAGATAGAGGACACTCCTTTGGGTCCTCATCAGAATCTATTACAACCTTCTTGGAGAAGGAAGGATATGCATGTAGGCACTCCTTTTCCTCTCTAGTTAGAATGGGTGCATTGGGTCCACACCCCAAAGGCCAATCTCAAGTTGCAGAAGGTTTATTAGTTCTAGTAGTGTGCTTAGACTCTTCGGCCTTCTTGCCCCTTTCTATCTTGAGTCAAATGAGGGCATGTGCTAAGGTCTCATCATCAAAAATCTTATGTTGGTCTTCAAGTGTTGGGTTTTCTTCAACAGCAACTTTATTTTTAGTAGTCTTAACTGTCTTTCCCTTCTTCTTCCTAGAATTTGACCCTCCCATGCCTACATTCAAATCATGTTCATTAAACTTAAAATTAGATTTAAGGGTTGACTAAACCTAATTTTGACCATTGAGGACTCCTAAGCCTAGAGCTGAACCCTAAGCTTCAAATAAACACAACATTTTTATGCACTTAAATCACACATTTTTCATTGGATCTCCCGCATTTACCGAAAGGCATTCCACTTTATTTGGAACACAACACTAAATCTCATAACATATGTGACCCATGATCATGATTTTACACCTTTTTAGAATCAGAAAACATAATCTATCACTTCATAAGCATGAAAATTATAGATTTAACACACACTCTTCACATACACACAAATTCACATCACTGGGAAACACATCACAAGGCTACACAATGTTCCATGATGCATCCCTGATAGAAAAAATATCGGTGCATTGTGCACTACACCAAGGGTCTTATCCTTTCCACTAGTTTTTTGCACCATTCGACCAACAACACCAAAGGACACATCTCAGGTTACTAAGCGAGGATGATCAAAAAGGAAAGAAATGGTCTCAGGAGTACACACAACTAGGACAACATAATGGGGGCATATGAAACCAAAGTTCCCAATGTATGAACCTGGCTCTGATACCAAGTGTAACGCCCTGCCACGAAACTCGAAAGGACAACACCTCTAACTAACAATTATGACAATTTTTTTAAGTGAATTAACATATAGATCATACCATCAATTACATAGAATGTAAACTGCATGTACATATGCTCTCACTATGTCCTTTAGGGTGACATGACTACATTATGAACATATCAATTATCCAATCTAAACATACATCATAAAATAACTAACAATAAGAGTTCAAGTAAATCCAATGCATTAAATACATTAAATGTATATATTTCCACATATACAGCATCATTATAGATCATATAGTATGAGCAAATAAGTACATGATCAATTTCTCTTACATAAGGGTACATCAATACATTGTCACAAGATTACATCACAACTTCCCTTATAATGATGGGAAAAATACATCAAATACAAGATAAGATACAACTAAAATGATTAGATTACATAGCATCAATGCTATCTCAAGTCTAGTACAAGATTTGGAATCTCCCCATAAGGTCCAACATCCATGCTCACAAACATCAACTGGGAACCCTAAGGCCCACCCCCCAATGCTAGGAGATGACAATAAGGACCCACTACACAAACAGTCAAGCAGACATAGGCTAACATGACTCCACATACAAGAGTAACAAACAAAACATAAAGAAACAACCACTTCCAAAGGTACATGAACAACAAGGGGAAAATAAACAAGGCATACAAGGTTGATATAGGGAAGAGTGTCATCGCATAGCTCGATATGGGTTACCCAATGCGGATCTTCCTAGGTCTCGGGCCCCATCCTAGGTTACCCTGGCAACCTCAACCAATCCCCGGACCCCATTCTAACTCATGCGGAATCAACATACCTTTCATGAAGACAAGGCAGTTGATCTTTCCATTCTAGGTCTTCTCGTCTCATCTCAAGCTTAAACAAGAACTTGAGCCTTGAGAGAGGTGTCCATTATCTTTTATTAATGTGAGTACTACCCAACCCCCTAACTATTTATTAGGTTATCACTGAATTAACACAACTTCCACACAGGTTACCCTAGACACCACTTAGGGCTCCAGCCCCCATGGGAAGCCACTCTCCCTACTAGCAACAAAAGACTCTATAGCCCACTAACTAGGTAAGCCAACTTGCACAACATATAAAATCACATGAACTATCACATAAAGCAAGGCATGCACCATCTCGCACAAAGTCTCCACAGTTAACAATTCCATAGTGCAAGGTTAGAACCCACACAATCATAAATCAAGTATAAAATCAAGTGTTCACAAAGAACCAACATGAAAATCTAATCATAAAGAAAACTCTTAACCCAACCTCTGGAAGTCTAACAAATCCCTAACACAATGGTTCCCCCATCAAAGTGGCAATAATAACATGATCTCAAAATCAAAATTAACCTCAAAATTAAAAGCTTCTCATCTTCACTGATTCAACTTAATGTTTACAATTGAAATCGACATTCAATATTCAAACAATTAATCAGAAATACCCAAATTCACCAACCAAATACTTTACGCAATACAAGTATGCAAAACAACAATGCGACCATGAGATACTTCATAAACAATGCACTATTACCACATTTCATATTGTTCTTTAACACTTCCCACATAACTCAATTAATAATACATTTATCACAATACTTCTTAGACCTCTAGTTACCTTACAAATCAATTATTTAATAATGCAAGCAAACAATTTTTAAAGGCAATCTAATTTGCTTATTTTAACATAGCTAATTGCAAATCTTCCAATTTAACTAATTATAAGTAAACCAATTTTCTTAATATAATCTCCCAATTCACTTATCTACTAATTTAAATAAATCTCATAAGTCAAAATATTATTTTACATCATCCAAAATGACAAGATGCAATTTACAATACTTTACATCTACTTATAAGAGAACATATACATATTTACACACATTTATATAAACATACTTTCGTGTGTGTGTGTATATAAGTATATATTATTAATAGAATGTTGGTTACTTTGTAATAAAATATACCAAGTTATAGGGGCAACATATATATATAACTATACCCATACATAAATATTAAATTGAATGCCAACCATTAATATACATTCACGGAAAAGAAACAAGGTATCAAACACCATCATAAAATCTATCTATCGTTTACTAAATATAAAAAGAAACATTGAATGCCGCACATCACAATACAAACATTATTGAATACTAAAAATAGGCTATCGAGATAGAGGAAATACAAGCATCGAAAGCTACCTTAAGGTATATCCATTGAAATACAACGAATTACAAGGTATAAAACACCATTCATAAGAAGTAACCTTGATAGAAATCAAATTCAATATCAACATAATGCATATCATTCATTAGAAACACAATACAAGCCTAAAACAAAGGATATGTTTATCACAAACAGGCATCGAACTCCTTAAAAATAGAACCATGATATAACAAACACAGAGTAGTGCATTTTCATCAATAGGCAATATAAACATCGGTTTTCAAGTATAGTACATCGAATACCAAATTTATAAGGTAAACCACTCAGAGTATTGAACATAGCAATTGACAATGCATAAATTTAGATTCTCAACTATTCGATTTAAAGATAGTTTTGAGCCTTTTAAATATGATATATTGGATTGCAATATCAGCCATTTAAAGAAGAGGATCAAACAAGTTATCATGGTAGTCAATCTTATCGTGTAACGCCCCACCAAGGTTTCCATTAAAACAAAGCTTAAGGAACAAATTAACCGAATAATTTTTATTTTTATTTTTAAAAGTTATTTGATTACACAACTGTCTTAAGGATTCCAAGATGACGTTACTTAAACATTATAAATAAGAACATCATAATATAATATTAAATTCATATAGTATAAGTACATAACATATTCATGAATGATCCAATTTCATTAAATTTTATACAGTCATGATATATATACATATCCAAATTACATCAAGTGATATTTTAGTAAATCTCAATACATTATAATGTCGATACAATGAGTACACTCATAAACATGAGGTAAATATACAAAGAGGGTAATTTTCCCATCATATAAAACTTCTGCGTCCATGAACATGTTCGACGATCATCCTCACGATCAAAAAAATTGAAAGGAACCTGCTCCACGAATGATGTTATCCAAGTAAAGAAATATCAGTAAGAGGTCCCAACGGTGAATTATAGCACGGTTTCCTCCCAACCGCGTGGAACCTGAAGGTCCACTCCCTCCATGCTAGGAGATAATGACAGGTCCAGAAGATAATCATACAAACAACAATGAACATACATTACATGGCTGACTACACATAACAAGATGACAAAATCTAAAATTGTAAGATCACAAGTAAGCTCCCAAAGGCAAAAATAGTAACAAAGGTGACTCTACATAAGAGACCACAAACATGCTTCAGGACAGATTGTCATCACATAGTTGTTCTAGGTTACCCTGGTGAATCTTCCTAGACTACCGGCCCTCATCTAGAGTTACCCTGGTAGTCTCTACCGATTCCCGGCCCCTAGACAAACTCATATGGAGTCGAATTACCTTTTAGGAAGACAAGGTAGACGATAAGCCATTCCAGGCCTTCTCAACCTACCCTTAATCTAAACAAGCATTAAGGCACTAGGTGAGGCATACATATTATTTGAATTAATGTTAAATACTACCCAACCCCTAGTACATTAGTTAGGTTTTCACTAGATTACAAAAACCCACGATAGGTTACCCTAGCAACCACTTAGGGTTCCAGCCCCTATCGCAAGCCACTCTTCCTATAAGCATGACACAACATCAAAATACCAAGGACTGCCCACATGCAAAAGACTCAAAACCATAATGGAACATATCTAATTCGTGGCCCAATCATTGGGAAATTCAAACACCTTTAAGGTGACAAATAACTTTTGCATGGCAAGGTCCCAAAATAGATCATGGTATTCATAACATCAATAAATAAACATTAAGAAACTTTTTTTTTCTTTAAAAAAAAATCAACACTCGAGCCTCTGGAAGATAAGGTTCACATAACTCAAGATCAAATACAAAGGAAAATCCATTAAGCACGAAAACTAAAATCTCGAATGATCACATTGTTCTCACGAGTTATTTTAAACCATAAAATCTCATAATACCTCAAAGGTAACATATTCATCATGCATGGCTTAATTTCAAAATACCATATAGGTATTATATGCAACAAGAAAGTCTAATTTCGTAAATAAGGATTTCAAATGAATACCATGTCTCACATAAAATAACAAATCATTCCGAGAGCTCCCTAGCCTGTGGAAACTTAACTATTCACAATTCACAAAATTTTAAGCCATATTATTTTTAAACAAATTCTAAGGAATATTTACTCATTTAAAGTATAACATGGCCACCATCAATTTTTTTACTAATATATATGCCACCTTAAATCTTTATAAGCTAAAGACACAATAAATTATACTTTTGCATAAATAAATATCAGAGATTTTTAACAAAATGATTCTATGATCTAAATTTTAAATATTAAAAACTCATTGTAATTGCTAATTACAATATAAACGCATCTCACACTTATATTATAATGTTCATAGTAATAAAATAACAAAACTAGTTGTTATAGCCGCGCATGTACTGCATAAAACCCATACATAAACTCTAATCTAGCATGAAAAGTCTCAGTAAACTGAGATTACTTACATGTCAAGATAAAGGAAAACAATACGCACCATGCAAGGAGGAAAACGCGGCATGAAAGATTAAAACATACAAAAATTTCATAACAATCCCACACATGGCTTACAATAGCACGTTTTCTAAATAGAAACTACACATATACAGAGAATCGACTAGAAGTTTACCAATAATTACAAACGGGGGTTGTTGATCATATACATGCATAACAGGTCATCTATCATTTTAATTATACTGCGAATAAGATGACTGTAGACATGACAAGTTGGTGAAGGAAGCAAACAAGGTTTTTTTAAAAAAAAACCCAACAAGCTCCTATGGTCAAGCGCTACATCTGTGACATGCGCCAAAAGGTACAGGGAGGTTATTTAAATCTATACACCTCACCATGTTCAAGTGCGGCAGTGGTGACAAATTGTAAACAGAATCAAGGAGGTTCTATAATTCCGTACACCCTACCGTGTTCAAGTACTGCCGTTGTGATAGGCAGCGAATGGAAGCAGCGAGTTTATTTACACCTTTAAATTTCTTCCCTTATGTTCAAGTGCTTCAGCTATTACGAGTTGTCAATGAATCAGGGATCATATTTAAATGTCTGCATCCTTCTAAGTTCAAGCGTTGCAGCTGTGATAGGTTGCGTATGAAATACAGGAAGGTTATATTCATTATAAATAGAAATTTCTGACTATTATATGCGCACACAGGAGAAAATATAAGTTCAAGGAAATTCCAAAGTCTTATCCAGGCATGCAACTCTGAGCAATTAAAATTAAAGACTTATAGATCTAATAATAGCATGCAACCCACGTGCACTATTGGCAAGGCAAATAAATGAGATTAAGGCGTCCCAGCCAGCCTTACGATTTGATAACCAGGAAATGTCTAAAGTGATTAGCGCTGACAATGCCAAATAACATTTCACGAGGCAGAGGAATGAGGGAATTGTGTGCTTGTTGGCTGCGTGCAGATCTTGAATGATAAGAAATGAGAGATTTACAAGTAATTTGTCTGTGCGAGGAACCAGGTGTGGCCAAAGTATGAGGAAAGACGTGTATAATCACGCAGCCACCATTATATTCGAACCCAGCCATAAAAGAAAAATACACTAAATCTTTTAAATCTAACCAATCATACATGTATCTCTGAAAATTAATAAATAACCTCACAAATCTAAATTTTGTTTATCTTTCAGACTCATTGGGCACAACAGAAGAATAAATAGAAAGATATCTGAGTCGATAGCAAAGAAAGAATGAAAAACATAAAATGAAATTTAAGAAAGTTCTTCTCATAATTCGAAGAATAGAATCGATCATCCAAACTATAATTCATAGTTTGGTAAATTGCAGATGATAATTTTATTTCCCTGAACTTCCTTGATCATTGTTTACTTTGCTCTTCTCTTTATTTTGAAAGTTTCTCTAATTTTGAAAGTTACTCTAATTGTTTCTTTGTTGTGTAAACAGGTCAACAGGAATATTCTTTTCCAAAACAAGAAGATAAATTTCTCCCAATTAAACAAAATTCAAACATCACGATTTTCCAAAATACACAAACAAAAGAAGAAAACCTGTTTATGCTGAAAAGTTGAGCTGAAGCAAAATCTGAAGCTTCTGTTAATTCTGCTCAAAACACTGGCTATATGATGAAGAAATCCAAAACAATCCAGCCTAAAAGGTGCTTGCAATCAAAATCTAAGATGAAAACTTTTCCAAAGCAACTGTCGTGCAAAAATTCCCTAAAAGCTACAGTCATGAAAATTCTTCCAGAAAATTGCCGTGCCTCCAAAATTGCAACCCCCAAAAGGTTTTAATGCATTTAATTAACTCAAGTTACAAAACTTAACTGATTGTATATCATGCATTTTAAAATTGATCAATCAGTTCTATCTCAATCATTTAACTCCAAATCACATTTCCAACTTCAAATCCAAATTTTGTAAAGAGTTGAAAACATCTTAAAAATATCTATTTTCTCATAAATCCTACTTGCACAAGTAATTCAACAATTACTTTTAATTAAATATATTTTCACAAGATTAACATTCTCTTTTAATTAATTGACTTGTTTAATTTAAATTAATGAATTAAACCATAACATAAACATTTAAACAAATATATTAACAAACAATCATTTAACTAAAATATTGAATTTCAAAAACTAAACAATATAGACAAGAACGACACAACAGAAACAGGCGACAACAACAATAGTAACAAAATGATACTCGTTCAATGAAGGACGGTGGCTTAAATAAGGACCTGACACTATCTCCGGATCAACATAATTTCATTGGATTAGGGTACACTCAGACCTGTCAAGCAGGTGGAGATGATACCCAGTACCTATATCTGCATAAAACATCACTGTTAAACATATAAACATATTTCAGCAAACACAATGTGAAGAAGAATCGCAACATAGTAGGGTACTCACAAATGAGTAGTGCTACACTATCTTCTTCACCGAAACTGATGAGCATCAAATATCATAAAAAACCATTCATCATGATAACCACATAAAAACTCATAAGCAACAAAAATCCATATCACATACGTGTCTATCTCAATATCATCACACAAGAAAAACCAATTAATCAGGATGTCAAATGTATCATCCACGGAGTATAAAAACAACATAATGTCAGAATCATATCTGAAAATGAATAGCATAGTATCATAATCAACTAGAGCATCGATCTATCAAACCAAAAACAAACTAAAACCAGATGTCGCAGTGGGAGGGACACTACATATCGCATGAACAAGAACAAAAATCTGATGAAAACAATGAAGGCGTAGTCGAAATGAAGAAAATTTGGAATCTTCCTAACTATAACGCAAGCAAAGATCACTATGCATTTTGGGGACAACACAAAGCATCGGGTGATTGAATTGTTGCAGAGGAAACTAAGTGCTTCACCTCAAGCATAACAAGATCCATGCACATTCCTTTTCAAATCTTGTCAAAATAAATGAATATTTACTAAAATGACTAGACTACAAGGTAAGCACTATACTTCCAACAAGGGTGAGTTTAAAATTGAATCAAGAAATATACTTGATCTACTTGGTCGAATGCCCCATAGTCACGATGCCAAGTTTAGAGAAAAGGTGCTTGGAGCCATAGAGCCATGGTATAAAGCCTTAATGTGAGGCATGATAGGATACCTACCATTGAGTTTTATGTGTATAGATAGGAGACACATTCATATAAATAATTATCCCCAATCCTGTAACTGTGAGAACTAAAGTATGGCTCTTGGTATTTTCAGCAATAGGCATGTAAGAGTCTATGTTCATAAGGGCCTATGCAAGAGAAAAGCACTCGATTAAGTAGGGATCATTTTGGAAACACCTAGATAGACCATCACAAGCATTTTAAAAGGCACCAATTGGGCCATGCACAAATGGATAATAGATAATTAGGAATTTGGAATGCTTCTAGAATGGCACATGGACACATGGTAAAAAAACCCATGGGTGAATGGCTGCAAGGAAACTTTCAATCAATCAAAATTTGCTATGTTTCCTAAAACTCCCAATTTGATGGTAAACAATGATATGATCATAAAAGGATTTGAATGCATTAAGAAGAATAACCAACAACTTGTATGAAGACAAAACTCGACTAGGCATATGAAAATCAAGACATACGCATAAACATAAAGAATCCAACCCATATTTAAAGGTTGCAAGGTCTAGTTCAGATATCACTTATGTTTAATCAAAATCCATCAATAAAACATAATGGCGAGTCACTCATAGACCCCTGGCCACCAATATTGGATAGAAAATTGAATGACCTAACATTCAGTTCCAAAAACTCAGAAAGATCATGTTTTATATGGAAAATCACAATAGCCAATTAACGTCGATTTAGGAAAATAAGCATGACCATTGGATTACCAATGAAGGGACTCTACAAATGGAATTTATTCAAACAATGATAACAAAAGAAGAAGAGTGACTCTTAAATCGAATATAAGAATGAGGTTGCAATTCCTCAAGGTGAAATGCCTAATAAGGATACCCTGATCTCTCACGTTTAAAAGAAATAAACAGCTTTCTTCAGCAATCTTGATTACTTAAAGTATGAAATAAGCAACCAAACTAACTTTTTGAATACTGGAAAACAAGGTAATTACAACGCATAAAGGTAATTCGCCATATGCTGAGATGCAAAAGCAAATTGAATTCCAAGCAAACAAAATTGGCTCCAAACAAAATAAAATAGTTGATTACCACAATCTCAGACGAATCGAATAGCAAACAATCATTTTTAGTAGACAAGAGAAGGAGAGCTTGTTTGCAAATAACAGATAAATGAAAAAAGAGGAAAAATGATGCCAACTTGAGATTCAATGCTTTGGAGACGAAAAATGAGTGTCGAGAATAGCTCTATCATAGCAACAATCCCTTTTCTCCAAATCCTTGATGAACCTTTCAGAAATATTTCCCACTTCGAAAACAACTTTTAATTGAAAATATGTATTTTGATAAATATTGTTGAAGACAAAAAAAATTCGTTCAAAAACAAAAATCAAAGATGAAAAACCTCCCTAAAATGATCATTATTAAAACAAAGAAAGTGATTCAATTTTTTCGAAAACAAAAATCAAGCAATAATCACTTAATAAGACAAGTTTCTATTTCGCGACTAGTTTGGAGCCATGCATGGACTTGAACCCACTTTTTCTATCTTTTTATTTGCTTTAACAACTTGTTCAAAAATCTCATCCAAATAACCATTTTATTATAAATAATATTATTTTATCTCATTTGATTTATTCAACTTTAATGATAATAAAATCAACAATTATCATTAAATTTAATTATAACAATACTTTATACAAAATAATTTAATTTAATTGGTCATCAATAAACCATATACTATGTATTTTTGACATTTATTCATTTAATTATTTATTTTAAATTCCAAATTAATTTAAACAACCTTACAACCAATTTAATTTAATTAAATCAATTAAACAAGGCAACACAATAAGAATTTCACCTCAAGATTATAATTAATAAAATATTTAAACTCAATCAATAATTTAAACAACATAATTAATGAACAACTACGTAACAACACAAAATGAAACAACTAACCAAGAGTGCAAACCAAACTAACGAGGTAACAAAACGGGTATTCATCCTCATCGAGGATGATGACAAAGGTAGGGGACCTTTTGTCATCTCTGTTTTCAACAACATTTCCCTTGGGTTTTAAGGCATGCTCAGACCTAATAGTTTAGGTGGAGTCAATGCCTGGTAACTGCAACCTGCATCAAACAAACTATCGAACAATATATATATATCAAACAATCAAACACACCGTGAGAGGAAATCACAGCGTAGCAGGGTACTTGTGAACAAGTAATGCTACACTATCCCTCCCACCAAGACATCTCAAACAATAGTCCATATCAATGAACAACAACAATTACATCATAAACAACATAGAACAATCATTAACTAAATGCACAATAAGCATAATCACATAACCACATGATACTCATAACTAAACTAATCCAAACACACAAATAAATCCATATACCCATCATAACATAGGCATAAGTCAATAATGTCATGAACATCAAAGTATGATCAACTGTCATCCAAAACCAATCCAAAATAGTAAAGCTAGCATTAATAGGGTATCATAGTGCATATCATAACATAATGAGTATCAGTCTGATGAAATCCACATGAGAGGCACTTCAAATCCAATGAAGAGAATCATAGGATTTAATGCATCAAATGAAAAAATCACTGCCCACATGCCTTGAGGATCCAAAAATATCTAATGAAGGAAAATCACATGTACCAAGGTACTGACAAGTAATTAAAACTGAACAAGGGAAGCTCATCAGTCGAGCAAGCTAATTTGGCCCTTGTTCATACCATCATGGCCACACAATGAAGGCCTAATACACTGTTAATCTTCCAAAATAACCAAGTAAAGTGTTAGAAAGACCCTATATTTTGGGGACTACATTCATTAGAGGTGATTGTCAAAAGTGACAAGAAATTAGGTAAATGTTCTTGTAACGCCCCGCCACGCAACCCTAGGGGAAGTTACAATTAACAACACAAACGCAATAAAAAAAAATTTAAAGTACAAAAAGCATGAAAGTTCACTACACAATGCCAACAACCCCTAAGGTTACGAGACTGAGTTTACTTAAACCCAAACAAGAAACATGAATTAAAACATAACATTTAAAATACTTAACAATTTAAATGTTCATACATTTAATTATATAACCTATTAATTACACATTCATTCCATATGATATTAAATTATGTCAAGGCATAAGAAATACCACATGTTCCCAATAATAATCTTTACAATATGATTACAACACTCATTCCCCGAATGAGATACTTTCAATATACAAGGTTACAAATTACATCTTCCACCTCAATACAAAGAGGGGTAATAAAATTACAATAATGACTGAAAGAATTAAAGCATGGAGGAACATGATCCCGCGAGCTCTCCAATTGGAAATCTCATCCACACAAACATAAAGCTGACGCAACGGATTAAGGTGCATGTTCCACCCAACCATGTGATACCCGAAGGCTCACCCCCCGTGCTAGGAGATAGTAACAAGGAATTCTAGACAAGACCATCCACCCCTAGACATAGGATAACTCACACTGACATAACCAAACACATGAACCAAACATCCATAAGGATAACACAAGTACAACTCCAACATCACTGACATAGGTCACATTGCTTCAAAAAATAAAATAGATCAAGAATGATAAGAAGACCATGCACATAAACCCAAATACCAATTGTTGTCATAGAAAGAGTGTCATCACACAGCTCATCATGGGATATCCTCTAGGAATCTTCCTAGGCTCCGGCCCCCACTATGGGTTGTCCTGGTGGCCTCTACCGAATCCTAGCACCCATGCTCACTCATGCCGAATCAAATACCTCTCGTAAGGACAAGATAGATGACCTTGCCATTCCAGGCCTTCCCATCTCATCCCAAGTCTATACAAGCCCTTGCATCCATGAGCGAGGCTCAATTATTTTAATTAGTGTGAAATACTACCTAACATCTAAGTACATTGATTTAGTTTTCACTTAATTAAACCACCTCTGAAGGTTTCCCAGTTTACCTCTTTGGGCTCTGGCCCCTAATAGAAGCCACTCTTCTACTTGACAACATACCAAAAAAAAACAATCACCAAGAGAATCCCAAGTGCATACCAATATGATAAAACCACTCCAACTCTAGAAGGAACACATAAATAAAACTCACTCTAAACACTAGAGACAACAAAAGTCAAAACTCTCTCCAAATACTGGAGGCAACAAAGGTCAAAACCATCTCCAAACACTGGAGGCAACAAAGGTCAAAACCCTCTCCAAACACTAGAGGCAACAAAGGTCAAAACCCTCTCCAAACATTGGAGGCAACAAAACACATAATCCACTCCTTCCAAAGGAGGCACAAACCACATAAACCACTCTTAATCCAAGGAGACACAAACCATCCCTGTTTGTGAAAATCGAGTAAAACAACATAATACGGCTATACACATTACCCAAAACAAACCCAAGGTTGACTAACACTTTACGACACCCACGAAATTAAAAGAAACCCAATCTGGAAGACTTCAAAACATTTACTCTATTTGCACAACATCGAGAATGAACAAAACATCACTAGAAAGCACATCAGGCAATTAAATAAACTAAGGTTAGGATTTCCTAATCCAGTCAACTCAATCTACGTTACTTGCATTTATCCAAAAATACATAAAATTTATTTCACGATGATGAGGAATTTAAAAACTAATATTCTATCTCCCTATTTCCCAAATACACAAATTAATAAAAGTCCACTATTAAAATAAAAGCATTTGATTATACAATCCACTAAATTTCAACTACGATATGGAAATAATCAGCTTATAATTAACTATATTTAAATACCCATATTGATTAAATATATATATATATATATGAAAGTATATACATCATATTTATACAACTCATATATATGCATTTAAATATTTCTATTTACACTCAATTGATTAAATTATTTAAAAATACACAAGACATATATACATTACATATATATATATGTGTGTATATATGCACACTATATATATACATAACATATATATAAAATGTATATATATAAATAATCACTTATTAATAAAATTATTTAAATATTAAAATAATATTATGTATATACATATAACATATATATATTATATATATAATATAATATTATTATTATATATATAATCTATATATATTATTATATTATATATAATATTAAAATAATATAAAAAATGAATTTAAATTTTAATTAAGAAAAACAAAAAAAATAAACTTAATAAGGTGCGGGCCCCTCCCATAAGGGAGTGGCCAAGCTGCCACGCAGCCTCCCCCATATGGGGGTGTCTGGTTCACCAGAGTGTTGCACAGCCAAGCGTGAGCCTCCCATGTAAGGGCCTAATGAACAGCCTCCCCATGGTGTGGGGTGGGGGCTTGAGGGCTCTGACCCTCCCATCTCCACTCATAATTAAAAATTAATGAAAACTTTCCAATGAAAGAAAGAATAGAGTCCACAGTATAGGAAAATTTTTTTGTATAAATAAATTTCTTTTTTTTTTTAAACCCAAAATTTTTCCAGAACAACCAAACAAAATATACATTTATAAGTTATATCAAAACCAAAGTTTTCATTTTATTTCCATTTCAAGTCATATTGTGCAAATGAACAACAGAATTTTGCAATAACCAAATAAATTTGGCAACACCATGACTAGTTCAAATTTCAGTTTGATAAACACATTTCTTTTGGTTTTTTCTTCCTTTCTTTTTTTTAATGTGTAATTCTTGTTTTTTAATTTTCTTTCCTAAATCTTGTGAGTTTGAAAGTTTTGAAACCATCTCACATGGGTTTTCATTTAATCTAAATAGCATTTTTAAAGATTTTTCCAACAGCATAATGAAAATTTGAAACTTATTTCAAAATGAAAACATAAATAAAGAAGGAACCTGGTTTTTTTTCCACATATAGAAGGATTCAAATGGTGCTTTCAGATCTTTTTCCAGCCCACGAAGAATTTCAATCTTCTTCTTCCATAATCCAATCTTCTTCCATAATCCAAATCAAGCCACAACAAAACTCCCCACCAAATTCAAAAATTCAAAAAGAAAAATGAAATTTCATTCCTTACAAAGAGCTTTCCCCAAATTTTTGGTCAAACCCCTAAAATATCCCACCCACTAAATTTATTGAACATTTGGAGGATATTTTCATTTTTAAATTTTAAAACAATTTTACTTCCAAAAATGATATTTCATGCTTTTTCAAAATTTCAATTAAAACAAAGAATTTCAAAGTTTGCAAAGAATTTATTTTATCCAAAAATTTAAAACAAAATTTTTTTATTTTAATTATAATTTAACTTTAAATCTCCAACATGATTTCCATTTTCATTTTAAATTTGAATCATAATATGCAATAATGCCAAAAAACTTCTTCATTTAATTTATCACCATTAACCTAGTTAATCAATAAACTAAAAATAATTTTATTAATTAAAACAAATTAATCAATGAAATAAATAACATCTCCACATTATATCTAGATATGATTAATCACCATTTTCACTACACCTGCCATTTACTAACCTTTAAACAATGAAATTAAATAATTAAACAAGGAGAATGAACCAAATCAAAACCGCCAAACCTGATGACAAACTATGACTAGGGTGATGAATTGGCATGGAAAACCTAGCTACTATCTCCCAATCGATTACCGTTGGTCAATGGACATGCTCAAACCTGTGAAATCAGGTGGAGTCGATGTCCTATACCAATCAACCTACGAGCAAAGAGCATATCAAACATGCAAATATATATATAGTAAAACACACTGTGAAGTGGAAATCTCAGAATCGTAGGGCGCTCGCAAGCGAGTGATACAATCCCGTCCCCTTCACTAATACAGACTTTAAAACTAATATGTCTAACAACAAGAATATAATTAAAGCATAAGGCATTTTTAATTAAACATTGGCTACGCTAATTCAAAACATGCCATAATGATAACATCTAAATAAAATACCATTACATCAAAATATAATGTTTACATCGCTTAACAGATAGCAGTCAAAAGTAACCAAGTATCAAAGTCAAAGTACTAATAGAAATGAAGCATACATAGAAAAACACTGGTCGATCAAAAGATAAAAATGGAGGGGTGCTACATCCTCCCCCCCTAGGTTTAGGCTTACTCCTGGAAGGATGCAAACAAAGTAGGGATAGAACTCCCTCCAAACCAACTAAACCCTAACCTACTCAAAACCTCAATCTGCGAGGATCAACTCTTGAAACCGAAGGATGAACTACACCCAGATGCTCGGCCTGATGGCTATCCACTGTAGTAAATGCCCTATGCGATCTACTAGCATCACTTACTATTGGCTCAGATGCCACTCGTCCCTGAGAAAACCTAGATGTGCCCCTATTGGGACATATTCTAGCAATATGACCCTACTGGCCACATGCAAAACACCCAATACCTCTGCCATAACCTCTACCTCCAGAAGGTGTGCTCGACTGCTAAACACCACCCCTAAAGGTAGATTGTGAACTCTGATACTGCCCACTCTGAGGAGGCACTTGTTGACCACAAGTGAAACATCATGTCCCTCTACTGAATCCCCGAACACTTGGAGAGACACTAGGTCATGGAAGACCACCACCACTGAACACTGACTGAGATCTTTGTGTAGTCTGATTGCAATGATTACGATGCGATCGTATCCTACTCCGATCTCTCTTCTTTTGCTTCCAACTTCTATCATGTTGGGATTGAGAATTTTGTTGCCTTGATTGTGAAGGTTGTTGCTGCTCACCTATAGCATCATGATCTCTATCCTGCCTTGGGCCCATAAGAGCTAGAGTTTCCTCTAAAAAACAACACAACAGAGCATTCCCAATCCCTAGTGGATCTTGATGCTAACTACCAACCTCTAGTACAAACTGAGAATCCTATTGCTCCTCATGATCCAAAACATGGGGAACAATGGGAGGTGTATCCTGCTGATTACCTCCTCGACCGCCTACATGGCCATAACCTCTACCACGACCTCGCCTAGGTGGCATGATCATGTGCAGATACATACCACAACATAAGACAAGGTACGCAACTCAAATTTTATGCAAATAACAACTTAATGGGTCCCACATTATCCCATAGTACCTAGTGTTTAAACCTAGGCTCTGATACCATGTGTAACGCCCCACCACGCAACCCTAGGGGAAGTTACAATTAACAACATAAATCCAATAATTTTTTTTTCTAAAGTACAAAAAGCATGAAAGTTCACTACACAATGCCAACAACCCCTAAGGTTACGAGACTAAGTTTACTTAAACCCAAACAAGAAACATGAATTAAAACATAACATTTAAAATACTTAACAATTTAAATGCTCATACATTTAATTATATAACCTATTAATTACACATTCATTCC
>VDFB02293818.1:0-18895 GCA_007258455.2 Sequoia sempervirens | reverse complement strand
AAGGAGGAGGTTGAAGCAATCTTGGATAGTCGTGTGGGAAGGAGTACCAGAAACAGGCAGTATGAAGAATATCTGGTGAAATGGAGAGGAAGGCCTGCTGAAGATTCATCCTGGCTATCTAAGGCAAAGAATTGGACCGGGTTGGGTTTTCCCTCAAACTATCCGGTACTTGACAGGTCACTTCAAATTAATTCTGGTAGTCCATGCGTGAGAATCCAAAGGGTGTAAGGGCAATCTTGCATCACCCAAAAATAGTGAAATTTCAAGTTTATCATTTTTCTGATGTTTTTATATTTTTGGATACCCTTTTCGTCATAATAAAATTCCCAATTCACGGTTTTATTTTCTCTTCCTGGGTGGAAAGATATTGCAGTTTTTGTTGCCCAGATTTGCACCTGAAAATCTTCTGAGTGGGATTTGAGGCACTTAGAGCTTCCGGATCGGCCCCGAAACTTGCCGAAATCAGTGTAGCAGATTTTGAGCGCGTTCTTGACTTCGAGAGCTTTCCAACGGTTCGAACGGTTCGCGAATCGGAGTCCTGGATCAAAAGTTATGGCCCCGCGAAGTTGGCGCACTTTCTAGAAGTTACCATTGCAAATGCCCTTTCCAAATTTGAACTTCTTGTTGTAAATTTTCGGCGCCAAAACCGCCTAAACTCAATTTGAATGTTGTTTTGGCTCCAAACTAAGGAGGAGCTCTATTTATGGGCGGGTTTTCTAATTTTTGGGTAACTTTTTGGGGACAAGCTCGCATATTGTGAAAGGGTTAATCTGTAGCTTTCTGTAGCTTGCATATGTTGTAGAACTAGGGGATTTGAGATCCTCTGCATGTAAGAAGCTCCATTTTCTGAATAACAAAATTATTCTCTTGTTTGTGGGTCATTTTCTGTGTCTCGAGTTGCGCCCTCATCATTGTGTTTCATTTCATGATTGTAGGATGACAAAATCTTGATAAAGAAACTTAACGAAATAATCCAAAATTTTGTGTTTGATGATTTAGACACTTTATGGTTGTAAAATATTGGTTTAATTTGATAAATTTTGACTTGAAAAATCCTATTTTTCTAAGTTTAAGACACTGTTTGGACTGAGAAAATGTTTTTGTTTTGACAAAAATCTGAGTTTTGTTGTCAAAAGTCTGATAGGGGTTTCAAATAGCTCTTTGTTTTCTTGTTTTGTGGATGCGCTAAAATAGACTGTGTATGCACTAAAAGATATGGCGAATGAGCTGTTAGATAGGGTATATGGGCTAAAACAAACTATTGTTGCGCAAAGATACTCATAATTTTGACACTGGTAAATTTTGGTGACAGACTGTAGATGTGCCATAAGATTTGTCAGATGCACTGAAACAATGGTTAAATGCGCTATTTGGACTATAGATGTGCTAAAATACTGGGTATATGCACTAAAACAGACTGTGTATGTGCTATTCTAGGACTATTCACACTGTTGTCTATTTGTTCTAGTTTTTCTCAGTAAAAGGATTGATTTTCAGGGTGTAATTTTCTTAATCATGGATGTTTTGATAGGGTATCTTGCTGGTAAATCTCTAAATTTGATGATCTAAATGGATGATTCCTTCAAAAAGTGACCTTTCACGCATAAAATAAAATTTGAAAAATGATGGTCTTCTACAAAAAAGTCTAATGTTTCCAAGTTTTTCTCTATTGTAACAATTGATTTGGGTTGTTGGAATATTGTATTGCTGGTTGTGGGATGAAAGAATGACGAATGGGTTGACTATGATTATGCTTTTGTGAAAGAGCTCTTTGTTGGAAATAAGCTTGTGAATATAAAGGCTCTAAAGTAAAATCATCAGTAAATCCTCTAGCAAAGTCAAGATATCTATGGATGAAAGTTCGATGTTCAAGCAAGATTGTCCTACTTTGATATAAGGAGCGTCTCCTTTCCAAAAGTCTTTTGTAGCTAAGTTGCTTCTTTGGTTTCTTGACTCTTTTTGCAAGGGATTTCTTAACAATTGTTGTTGATTTCCAATCCCTTAACATAAATTTCATAAGTTGATTTGTCAGACCCTTTGTTTTTTTCTGGATGATCTTATCTGAATTAATGTTTTGAAAACACAGCAAGTAGTTGTAAAACAGTTGTTTTTAAGTCCTAGAATCTAAACAATAAGTGTATTTTCAAGAATTAAACATGATCCTCTTTGATTTCACTGGTATTTGACAAATAATGCACTTCAAGAAGACTCACTCTTAAAGTTAAAAGGTCATCATAATACACACAACCCACATCTTAAAATTGCATCAACTCACATAGCTGTGTCACCCCCTAGAGAGCACCCATGTTTTTCTCTTTTGCAGGTGTGTACTCAAAGTTATATTTCTTGATCCCTTGAGCAAATAGTCCTTGGAAATTATATGGTGAGTGTCTTGGGGGTAGATTCTTCCCTCCCCTTGCACCATGAGTATTATAATGTTTGGATACTAACATAGCTGGATTCTACACTAGGGTTTGTAGATAGGGTATCCATTCAGAGCGGCAAATGATAAACTCCCTCAGGACACCTCCCAATCTCTAGAAAAAATATTTTGGGGATGGTTATCTTGCACACTTCTGGTAAATGTGGGTTTCCCCAGATTCACTTTTATTTTATAATGGTTTGGAAAACCTAGCTTTGGTTGTTCCCACTCAGGTCATTCCCGTAGGGTGAGTACTTTTTCCCACTACGACAGGCCTTCTAAAGGTTTTAACAAAGCATAAAGTGCATGAAATTAAAAGATGAGTCTGGCATTTTGATAACCCAGGTAAGGGGAGAGCATAATCCTATCACCGTACAATCACAACAAACAATGTTCAATTTTTAAAGCCCAAATGACAATTTTCTATTCTACATGAAGATATTGCTTCACAAAAGATATGATCATTTTAACCGAGATAGAAATTTATGATGACTACCCTAGGATTGGTGTATTTTAATCCAAATGACTACCTAGGATTGGTTCATTTTAATCCAAAAGTAGCAATGAGACCACTGGTTGCAGTCGCATCAGATCTAGACAACAATTTAGACAAATTACAGATGCGCTAGAACATAGGTCATATGTGCTACATAATTGATCATATGCACTACAAAAATAATCATATGTGCTACAAAATTTATCATATGCACTACAAAATTGATCATATGCGCTAAAACAGAGTTGAGCCTAGGGAATAGTTCAGTTAAATGTGTTGGAATAGTCTTCAAATGCGCTAGAATTTTTGGTGGATGCACCAGAATAGTCATTGAATGTGCTAAAGTATCTAGTGGATGCATTGTAAAATATCTCGATCGCGCTAAAAGAAACATGTCATAAGCCTACACAGACACTTTTAAGAAAAATATGTAAAATATGGGGTTAAGTGCCCCATAGTGGGCACCAAAATGTAAGTGTAGAATAAGTAATGAGTAAAATAACAAACACTTGTTAATAAGACATTATATCAAGAGAATCAACAATAATTAATCTAATTAACATAGGAAAACTCTTGAAAGTGTCATATTGCTCTCTATCTCCAAATATTTATTAATTCACTAGGCTCTTAGATTTTGTAAGCACTGTGACTGTTAAAATGCCAATCTAGATAATGAGATGTTGCTAAATGCAATAATCTAATCCTATATGATGACATCTAAATGATATGATGAACCTAATGTAATCTAAATTGACATGGAACTTGATAAAAGAAGCTACAGTAAATTATGATGCAGCTAATGATATTGATTCTAAAATGCTATGATTGCTATTGCTAAATGATAATGCTATTGCTAAGATGCTTGATTGCTCAATTGGTGTTTCTACAGAGTAAGTTTGCACAAAGTTGGGATCCATTTCCTATAGAAAGAGGTTGTATTTATAAATTCCCGACAACAAATTTTTGATGTGGTAGCACAAAAAAGTTTTGGATTTGATTTTGAGGATTAAATGGTGAAGGATGAAGAAGCCTAAGCTGATCATGGGGATTGTTCCTCCCCACAAAAAATTCACCCAGATGATAGGAAGAATTAATGGAAGAAGATAAAGAAGTTTACCTACAAATTTGTCTCCAAATTTTCCCATGAAGGTTGAGATGAATTAAATTAGACATTTCATATCTAATTTGGTAGGTGGATATGATTAGTTGTAGAAATATGTGCATAAATTTGAATATTTGGATTTTTTTCAAATTTAGGAAGAAATAACAATTATTTAAAATAAACAAATGTTTTTTTGATATTGTTTATTTAATAAAAGAGGGATAATGATAATTAAATAAAAACTATAGAAGTTTGATTATTTAATTAAGAGAGAATAATCAGAAGAATATAAATGTGAACTATATAAATAAATATATCTATTTATTCAATAGTAGGTGAATTCCTCTTTTGGTGGCACCGAATCTAGCATTCCTAGAATGACTGCAACATTGGTGGCCTCCATCTCCAATTTGACTCGACCCCACTTGGTGCAACTTTCTCCAACTTAGTCAACTCATCAATAGCAAGGCGACTTGATCAACCAACTATTTTATATGTTTTTGAGAAATCTTAACAATTATGTCGTTTACAATTTTATTGTAAGTTTGCAATTATTGTTAATTTTTATGCGTCAACATATACAAACCAAGTGTTAAAAAGGGGGAATAGTTTTTTAACATTTTGCAATATTTTGTAAAACAGTGCTTTTTTTGATACCATATAAGAAATTAGGAGATCATGAAGATAATAAACAAGTAGAATGAACAATGTGAAGATTGTATTTAGTCAACCCACATTATAATGAGTACAAATCCTTACATATGTAGGCAAGGAAGAGGTAATCCACCTATGGTGTGGATTGAAATGTGCCCCATGAAGTGGCACAAATGATTAGACAAGTGTCCTATAGGTGTCAACCTTAGGATCACTTGGAATGTGCAATCCAACAAACTATTTGACCAAATCATAAACCTTGATGCCAAGTGTTGAGTGACCTTTGAGGGGAGATGGAAAGTATTCCAACCTCAAAAAGGTACAATATGAATATTACCAAATTTCTTGGTAACCTCTAGAGGGTTAAAGGTTGCACATTCGGTTAGACAAGATGTTGTCTAACCTCATCAACCTAAGTACACTTAAGTATAGTGAATAGTGTAGTGTTGGAAAATATACTCCTTTACATTTTCACACTGTGTTTGTGTTCCTTAATAAATTGGACTTAATTAAGCCTTTAATTGGCCCAATTATGCATCTACAAGCCTAATTAATTGCAATTCTTGAAAGGGGAATCGTGATTTAATTAATGCAATTATCGTTTTTAACACCTCGAAATGAATAGGTCTTGGCAATTTAGTTCATGCTTGGGCAAGTGGGTCCCCTTTAGTTGCTTAATTCAAATTTTAATTATGATTTTGGCATCTTTTTTATGATCCCAAATTCAAATTCAAATGTTGGCTTGTAATGTTTAATTTTTAGCAAATTAGAAAAGTACCTATAAAAGCAAGGTCTTTTTATCAATTGAAATCCTATATTTTTAAGAGAACATTATGCAAGCATTCACAAGAGCTAATATTATTGTCAAAGGTGTTCAAGATCAGATTTCTCAGTCATTTTTTGTAGCATTCAAGATCTCAAGCATCATGTTAAAGTTATTTACATCTATACATATTTTTTGGAGCTAACATTATGATGTAGGTTTCAAGCATTCAAGTCAAGATTCAAGCATCAAGATCACATCAATCAAGCCACTCATGCATGATCAAGACCTTGGAGAGATGTATTAAGTTTTAGTCCTTTAAGGGTTTCAAATCAAGGGCTTTGTGATTTGCAACATAGCACTTGCTCATTCATCATTCCTTTCATGTTTAATTATTTGATTTCAAGGATTAATTACCAAAATGGGGTTTGACCAAGGAAAACCCCCATTCACCAAAACAAACAAGTTTTCCCTCTTGTGTGTTTAGTAGATCTTAGGTTGAAGAAGGATTGAAGATCTATCAAAAGAGAAAATTGAAAAAATGTCAAAGTTGCAAAATTTGTCAACATTGTCATCAAGCCACAAAAACACACTTTTAGAATTTAATTTTAAATTATTGACTGTAAAAATCAGAAAAATCAAGAGTGCAAACCAAGGATTAGAGGACTATGAAATAAATTTTTGGAACCCTGTAGCAAGACCCATTCACCATTGGGAAAATGAGTCCCAAGAGGACACTCAACATAGCCTTTTTCTGACAGGTGCATACAATCCAATCCTTCTTAGATCTGATGAAAGTTTGTTGGTTCTATCGAATTAAGGTTTAATTTAGAGGTTTCATGTGTTACATTACATAATTTCATTCATTTGGTATTATCATTCATCTCCCAAAAGTGAATTTTAGGTTGATTTACCTTGTCCTCAATCATAATGAAAACAACAAGATCTCCACTAAGATTGACTCGCCTAAGGGTTGAAATTCAATATTTCCCTAGGGGATCTCTTTTTACTAATGAAAGTAGGAGGCAAAGTATAGGCGCATACCCCCATGCAAAATCCATCACCAACATTTTCCCCTATTTCATTTTGGTGAACCCGACATTGTACATCAAAAATTTTGAACTATGAGTCCATTCAAACCCTAGATCTAGGATTTGAATTAGTTTGCATTGCATTACATTACTTTGCATCTCATTTAGGGTTGTTAAAATTGCATTATTTTGCATCTCATTTAGGGTTCTAGGTTTGCATTTAGCATCATTTAAAATATAAAAAAATTCAAAATTTTGCATGCATATAACATTGAATTTGCATAGTACTTGCATATTAGTTTATGTTCAATCATTCATATTCACAAATTGAGTCAAAACTACATTTGAAAAAGTGACATAATGTTCACCATTTATCATTCATTTCACTTGCATTTATACATCAAAATCTAGAAAAATCAGTCATTGAAACCATATTTTATAGTTTGAAATAGGAAACCCTAGCATTGACCTTTAAACTCAAATTTAAATTTTTGTAAACCCTATACTAAGACCCATTCACCCTAGGGAAAATTTGTCTTTGAACATGTGCTAGTTCAAATTTTTGGGCAGCGATTCATCTCTATTTTCTTCATTCTGATCTGCTATTAATTTTGGGTTTTAGTTTCAAAAATCAGAAAAAAAATTGTCATTTTTTGCATTAAGTATAATAGGTCAAATTGATTGCATTGTTTGAAAATCAAAATTGGCATTAAAATATATAGTGAATAATCTTGTTTAAAATCTGAAAATTGCTATCTCTTTACATACTTGTATTGCACTTCATACTCTAAGGTGTTTGAGTACATTTATCTAGCGCCTATTCTCTATTTTGGGTGCACTTAGGTTTGGTGAAACTTGTATGAGTTTCACAACCTGGTGTCCTATTATCAATACTGTAGTGAGATGTAGTTCAAGAGTCATGCCATCCTGCACTACTATGCTCACCATGGATCTTTTGTTTTCCAACTCTTTCATGCTCATAGTGTTGATACTAGTCAACCCACTATGGACAATAACTTTGATACCTCATTTCTCATGACCATTCTACCCACAACCAATGTGACTGATGTTGACACAATACTTGCTAATGTCCCTCAAGAATAACTAAAACAAATGAATGAAGATTTGGAGAAATTGCAAAAAATTGTGAGTTTTGAATACATTGTTGGTACTGCAATTCCTATTATAGATAACACGAGGAAAATTCTTGATAATGAAGAAGGAATAAAGATTTTGCATAGCCTAGCTCACATTATTAATAAACATGTTCCTACAATAGCTAGTTGTGCTCAAACCTTGGGGTACACTCATAATCAAGGTGGAAATCTAGTTCATCCTTCCACAACTATGACCTCTATTCCTACATACACTAATCCAACTCTTACAACAATAAAACAACCAACTAGCAATGTCAATACCACCTTAGGTATTTCCACCAGGAATCCCTAGTTTAGCTTTGTGCATTCAAATCTCATATCTCTTAATCTATCTCCCCTCGCAAACATACAATTCACTTGTCCTTTAAATACATATACACCTCCACCTTATTCACCTCCATCTCACAAAACAAAAAATGATTCCATTCTTAACCAACTCTTACAAAAAAATTCATCCCTCCAACAACAAATTGCAACATTAAACAAAAATCAAAATGGCCAACCTTCACAATATGTCAAAAGAAACACTTTATCCTTGGACATATTGAGAGATCAAATGCCACAAGGTATAGAGATTCCTAGATTCAAGAAATATGGTGGAAAAGGAGACCCTAGTAACCATTTCTTGACATACACAACCTTATGGAGTGACTTCATTTTTGAGGATAAAGTCTTGGCTAAAATTTTCCCTAGAGCATTAAAAGACACTGCATTGGAATGATTTTGTTCTTTACCGAATAACTCAATCAGTTCATTCAATGAACTTTTGATTCCTTTCTTAACCATTTCCACATGCACATGGGTCCCAAGATGATCTTAGCTAATTTAATGCAATGTACAAACAAAACCAAGATGAAAAGGTCACTAATTTCATAGCATGATACCAATTGCTTTACTCACAAGTAAACATTAAGATTCATAATGCTAACCTTCAAAGAATGTTCATTTTAAATTTGCATACCAATATTCAAACTAAACTTGAGATGCTGAAGTTTCCCTCCTTTACACACTTGTGCATGGACCTTCATGATTATCAGAATTCAGTTAGTCATCGTGAAGCACAAACTACTTCTAATATCCTGAGAAATTTGAAGCTATGCCCCACAACAATTTCCAACCTTTCAAAAAACAAAAAAAAGGATTTTTACAAATAAATACACCTGAAGCAATTCAACATGTTAACTCCCATGTGGCTACTATAAAAATGTAAAATCCATATCCATTTAGGGAGAGGAGTAGACAATTTACGCCATTGACCCAAAACCCTTCACTCCATCATGTTACAACTTACAAGTAAGAGCTTAGTTACCTTACCTCCAATTAGAACCATTGATACCACTAAGCCTTTACCTCAAAATTTTAACTCAAATACCTTTTGTCATTATCACCAACAAAATGGACACAATACATAAAAATGTAAGCATCTTAAACATATTGTGCCAAATCTCAATCATTCTAATCACATCAAGATTGGTGGTGTTAATGATCAAGGAAATAATTATGTTGCCCCACCCAACCAAAATTTGAA
Organism: Sequoia sempervirens; assembly: GCA_007258455.2. Classification (NCBI taxonomy): domain Eukaryota; kingdom Viridiplantae; phylum Streptophyta; class Pinopsida; order Cupressales; family Cupressaceae; genus Sequoia; species Sequoia sempervirens. The sequence continues at coordinate 9,742 of VDFB02293818.1, read as the reverse complement.
AATCTTTACCAACCACATGCATCATAATATATCTTTCATGAAAGTTGGTGATGCCAAGAATGATGTTATGAATGTTGACAAACTTGAAGACACAAATAATGACAATATGAATGAAAATGAAGTAGACTTAGAATGTGTGGTCAGCTTCATTGATGTGAAACCTTGTAAGGGCCAAACAAAAATGCCCCTTGAAATTGCTTTCTCACAAAATGACATAATTAGACATGCACCCAATGGTCCTCATTACATCATCGGAAGAATTAATGACAAGCCTACTTATGGGATATTAATTGATCCCAAGTGTGTAGAGAATGCGATCACCAAGGAATTATTATTTTTGCATGAACTTTATCAAGATTCTTATGAACAACTAAAAGTATGGATCAAAAGGAATAATGGTTTTTCTTGCCCTACGATAGGTTCAATTACTCTTCATTTAAATGTTGGACTGAAATAATTGAATTTCTCATTCTCCATCATCTCGTCATCAGACCAATTCCATGTGAAGTTTGGTTACCCATGGCTATGCTCCATGGATGGTGTCTCGTCAATAGTGCATAAATGCCTAAAGTTTCCATTTGGAAATTAGATCTTTACTATGCACCATATTGGCTTTAATCCAGTGTCTTCCCATAGGAATTCTCATTGGATTTCTTTTGGTCCGAACCTATGGAACCAATTAAGCCTCATGGGGACTTCTTTTTCAAATCTTATCAAAATTTTAAGGAAAAGTGAATAGCAGAATTATCCCTTAGTAACATGCCTCAACCCATGATTGATCCTCCTATCATTGATGAAACCATGATTGAACCAAAAACCCTTCCAAGTAATCAAGACCAACCCATGACAAATCCTTCGCCTATTTTCTATAAAAGACCATGAGATAACCAAATAATTCCTATTGTCCCTCCCAAGATCAAACAAGTTTACAAAGTTAAAGAGAGTGGTTGAAAAACCTTACATGGTTCCTTTCTTTACTCCCCTATGGGAAGAAAAGAAACCAATGGTTGATAAACCTACTCCTACACAATCACAACTTGAAAATTGCACAAACATAAATAGAATTCTAAAGAGTGTAGCTGTAGACATCGTTCTATTTCTCATAGACTAAAATAAGAGAATAAAATAGAAAATAAAAATCAAACATAAATTTAAACAAAGCATGATGATCCTCCACCTTCTCCACAACAAAAACAACAAGAAAATTCTATGAACATTATCAATAGGCCTCTTGTTGTGATTAACTTGGATGATGATGATGAGATTGCTAAGATTGATGAGAAAGTGCATAATGAGTTGAATTTATTTTTTTCCTCTTCCATGTGCTTAGATGGTAACAACCATGATGGTCCTCCTATAAAGAGTGACCCACCACGTGTTGAAATTGGTGATGCTCCTAGTACAACACTTGTTATTATCATTTTGGCTAGTTATCTACCTTCTGCATATGATGAACAAGATTGGGATGCAGATGAACTGCTATAGGTTGACTCACTAATGTAGAGCTTGATGGATTTGATCTAAACCAACACAATTCAAGTGGTTTCCAACAACAAACAGATTCACAAACTCTAACAAAACACTCCTTTCACACAAACTCTTCCCTTTGCACTAGTAGGTCTACATAACCAATTTGTTCAACTTTTTTTCTCACAAGGAATCTCACAACAATCAAACCTTTGACACATTCAAACACCCTTCAGTGCATACTCAAATATAACCAAAAATCTCCATGGGTCACCTTGGAACATCTCATTCAAACTCATGTAACTACACTGTCCTAATAGACCAATTAGGTCACTTTTTCAAAGGAATTTTTTCTAAATCTTGCAACCAAATCTGAATATCCTCTCATACCTTCACAACAAATAAAAAATGGCCCATTTCAACAATTTTTAGAAACACAAACCCTCATCTAGCCTCTGTAACGAGAAACCCTCACTTTTCACATGTTAAGGGTAGGGTATATTGAAACTTAAGGTTCCCAACCTCCCACAACACTCTTCAATATGCCTTCCCAAACTCACAAAATCATATCTTATCCTTTACTCACTGTATTTCCTCAAACTCTTTGACAAACCTATCTTTTTCATACCCAAATTCACCAATTTACCATAGGACAGTCCTTACTTTTCCCCCAAAACCTTCATTCCGACAAAACCTCTTACCCTACCATCTGAAACCTAACATCATGAGCCCATTCCACTTAGAAAAATGGAGTATAGAAGGTGGAATGGGATTTATTCCATGATTAAAGCCTCAAACCCTAAGAACAGGGTATACCAACCCGATTTTAGTAAAATGGAGCAAACTTTCACCAATTACAATTTGAAACACTCAAATCAAGTGCAGAATGCAAGTAACTCACCCCTCTATTGAATTAAAAAAAATTCAGAAAGATATGCTACAGTACGGAACCGTACAAATGACTAGTAATACAAAATTTACTGAAAAAACATAGAAATTAAAGCAAAACATGGGCTCTCTTTATTGATTCTCCTTCACAATATTTTCAACAACCTTTTGCATCGATAAAGTGCACATATTTAAACATTTTCCCCCTAAAACTACCCTTCAAAATAACTAACTACCTTTCAAATCCCAACTGACTGTTGGGCTTCTTCAAAATTGCACTTTTACATTTTTTTTGCCTTGTCAACATTTGACAATTTTTGTCAATTTAGCAAATAAGCCCCCAAACCTCCTAATGAACACTATAAGAACTTACTACAATATTAAATAGTCCAATAAGACCTTATTCAAAAAAATCCAAGACTCAACACACCAAATTCCATCTAAGACCCTCAGATACAAATTCTTGCATTTTGTGCATCATTTTGACAACATTGCATTTTTAATAAGGATGAACACCTATTACATACTAAATGGTCAATTTAAACCCTATTGACTCAACCAAAGACCTCAAACCCCCATGAAAAACTATCACAAAACAAACTTGATCAAATTCAGATGAAGTGGATTGGTACTTCTTCACCGCACAACTGACCTTGAAGCATTTCCAAGTCTCTTGGAAATGAAATTACAAATTGATCGAAATTGTCTACTCCACCACCTTGATCTTCAAATGCTCTTTTCCTTTTCCTCTAGATCATATGCTACTGGCTTGCTTCACTATCTTTGTGATCAAATGACTTACCACCTGAATTTTGTTTCTTTAGCACAAAATACCCTGATAAACGTCTCTTGACTGTCCTTTCACTTGTGACTGATCTTGTACTTACTTTAACACCTACAAACACACTTTTCCAAATCTTGTGGTCAACTAATTCTTCCTTACCTCTAGTTTCACACTTGAAACTACTCATTTTTCCTTGAATCACCTTTTCTTTTCCATGCATCTTTGTGTTCAGATTTTCTTTCTCAATAACCTCTACATTGACAGACTTACATGCCTCTGTATCATTAGTACTTGGCTGCCTCTACATTTCCTTAGCAGCTACAGGACAAAACACTGTCCCAACCTCAATTCCTTCTTGCCTTTTCAACTCATTTTCAGTCTTTGCAAGGATTTCATCCTTAACCTTCTTTGAATCAGTCTTGGTCACCTTTCTTTCACCTTCTTTGTTGCTTTTCATGATTGTATTAGCCTTCAAATTCACTATCGTCACATCTCCTGACCTTGAAGTGGATGCAAATGTCTTTTTCTCTTCGTGTTTCTCTCCCATAGTTTTTCCAATCTCCTTCTTACCAAAAGTGATGAATTTGGCTACCTTGTTCTATTCTTCTCCACCCTCCTGCAATGGGGTCAATATAAAAGTGATACCATCTTTCACAATCTGATATTTGTTAGCTCTCCCATTATATATTGAGTGCCTTTCAAATTTTCATGGTCTTCCAAGGAGTAAATGGCAACAACTCATTGGAAAAATATCACAAAGCACCTTGTCCCTATAATCACCAATCTAAAACTCAACTAGTTCTTGCTCATTAACAAAAATGGATTGATCATCACTCACCCAAGAAGCCTTGTATGGTGTTTCAAGAGGGATTCTTTCTAACTTTAACTTATCAACCATTTCACAAGACACTATGTTATCAGTAGATCCTGAATCTATCACTATTTTAAACACCTTACCTTTACACTTGCAAGTTGTCTTGAACAATTTCCTTCTTTGAGCCATCTCCTTCTCCTTGGATGCTTGAAATAAGGTTCTTCTCACCATCAAACTTTCTCCAACTTCACGAGCAGCTAATATACTATTGGAATTTGAATTCTCACCTTCATCTTCTTGGACAATTTGAGCTCTTCTTTCATTCTTCCTTTCTCCACCACTTGATGAAGCACCAATTTTTCAGGGCACCTATAGGATGGATGTCCAAACTCATTACAATTGTAGCACCTTCCTGAGAATATATTTGCATTCCTACCACCTCCAAATTTTCCTCTTGATCCCCTGAATCCACCTCTGAAATCTACAACTGGTTCTTTTCCTTTATGTGCATCACCTTGACTTTCAGTGGTTTTTCTTGAAGAAGAAAATGTACCTCTACCCCTTGAAGTGCTGCCCCTACCTCTTGTTGTCTTTTCTTGTCTCCTTTTCACTTTTTCTTTTGCCCTTATAGCCATCTGATAGCATTCTTCAATTGTCTTTGGATTATGCATACTTATTTCATCCTGGATGTTAAATCTTAGTCCACTAAGATACTTGACCACTTTCTCAACATCATCAACCATATGCCCTACCCCTATGCTCAACTTATAAAACTCATTAGTGTAAGTTTTCACATCCATTTCTCTTTGCTTTAAATCTTGAAGTTTTTTTGACATTTGGATAGCATAATCATTTGGAAAAAAACTTACCTTTTAATTTGGCTAGCATCCTATCCCATGAAACAATTTTGGACCTACCTTTTCTTCTCCTTTCAGCTTGTTCATAATCCCACCAAACTAATGCATGCCCCTTCAATTTAGTCTTGGTTATCTTCACCTTTTCCTCATCAGATACATCCTCACATTCAAAGAAGTTGTCTAAGGCTGCAATCCAATCTAACAATGCTTCCTCATCTAAAGTACCATCATACATTGGAAAATCAACTTTTACCTTGTGATTATTTCCTTTTACTATCTTCAGTAGCTTGGCCATTCTTTGGTCGTCAAGATCCAACTCTTCATCTTCTTCATCTTCAGTCTCACTTTCCTCACTCACAATCATTCCTCTTTTATGTCCTATTTCAACATTCTCCAACCTTGCTGCCAATCTATTTTGCAATTATCTCAACTTTTTGATCTCCCTCTTAGTATTCTCTTCCATCTCTTGCATTTTCCTAGCCACATTATCTCTTTTTGGAGGAATCTTGACACTTCGAGTGTTCAACTTCTAAATTTCCTCTCTCTAATCAACAACCTTAAACTTTCAAAAGATCTATTTCCTGTGCTCTGATACCAGTTAATGCAGAGCTTGATGTCTTTGGTCTAAACCAACACAATTCAAGTGGTTTGCAACAACAAATAGATTCTCAAACTCTAACAAAACACTCCCTTCACACAAGCTCTTCCCTTTGCACTAGTAGGTCTGTAGACCCAATTTGTTCAACTTTTTTTCTCACAAGGAATCTCACAAAAATCAAACCCTTGACACCTTCAAACACCCTTTAGTGCATACTCAATCATAACAAAAAATATCCGTGGGTCACCTTGGAGCATCTCATTCAAACTCATGTAACTACGCTATCCTAGTAGACCAATTAGGTCACTTTTTTCAAAGGAAGTGTCTCTAAATCTTGCAACCAAATCTAAATATTCTCTCAAACCTCCACACCAGATAAAAAATGGCCCATTTCACCAATTTTTTGAAACACAAACCCTCATCTAGCCTCTGTAATAGGAAACCCTCACTTTTCACATGTTAAGGGTAGGGTTTATTGAAACTTATGGTTCCCAACCTCCCACAACACTACCACCACCTCCAAAACTCTTTAATATGCCTACCCAAACTCACAAAATCATCTCTTAGCCCTTACTATATTTCCTCAAACTCTTTCACAAACCTATCTCTTTCATACCCAAATTCACCAATTTACCACAAGACAGTCCTTACCTTTCCCCCCAAACCTTCATACCGATAAAACCTCTTACCCTACCATATTAAACCTAACATCATGAGCCAATTACACTTAGAAATAGGGATTACAAAATGTGGAATGGGATTTATTCCATGATTAAAGCCTCAAACTCTAAGAATAGGGTATACCAACCGAGTTTTAGTAAAATGGAGCAAACTTTCACCAATTACAATTTGAAACACTCAAATCAAGTGAATAATACAAGTAACTCACTCCTCTATTGAATTCACAAACTTTTAGAAAGATATGCTATAGTACGTAACCGTACAAATGACTGGTAATACAAAATTTGCTAAAAAAACACATAAATTGAAGCAAAACTAGGGCTCCCTTTATTGATTCTCCTTCACAATATTTTCAACAACCATTTACATCAATGAAGTGAAAATATTTAAAAAATTTCCCCCTAAAACTACCCTTAAAATTGACCAACTAACTTTCAAATCCCAACTGACCATTGGGCTTCTTCAAAATTGCACTTTTACATTTTTTTTGCCTTGTCAACATTTGACATTTTTTTTCAATTTAGGAAATAAGCCCCCAAACCTCGTAATGACCACTATAAGGACTTAGTACAATATTAAATGGTACAATAAGAGCTTATTCAATAAAATCCAAGACTAAACACACCAAATTCTATCTAAGATCCTTAGATACAAATTCTTGCATTTTGTGCATCATTTTGACAACATTACATTTTTAACAAAGATGAACACCTATTACATACTAAATGGTCAATTTAGACCTTATCAACTCAACCAAAGACCTCAAAACCATATGAAATCCTATCAAAAAAAAAACTTGATCAAATTCAGATGAAGTGGATTGGTGCTCCTGCACCACTCACATATACCACACTAGTCTTCTCTTTGTGTTCTTTGTGATTATATGTGTGTAATGTTATCCCCCATAAAATGATACTTTGTGTGTCTTTATATGTTTGTGAGCCTACTTTGGATGAACCTTTTCACTATTTTTGTGCAAGGATATAAAATAATCGAATCTATCATGACATTCTTCTATTTGTATCTACATTCTTCTATCGATTGTAAACCTTTATCTTTTGTCTTGTGTTTTCCTCTTGGGGATGACACAAGGCATTGATACATTTAGGTTTCTTCCATGTTGACCCTAAAGATTCTATTTTCTCTCTCTCCCTATGTGTCATTCTTCCTTTGTGATCATTGTTCCATAATTCATTTTGGGAATGATGATGGTTTCAAGCTTGATTATATCACTGCGACAATGACAAATGTTGACCCAAAATCCATGGATCCCTTATGTGTTATCTTAGGATTACATACGGGGGGAAACCCTCCTTTCATGGCATAGATCTACTCAAAAACATATGGTTTACATAGGGCTTTTCAAATAAATCTCTCATGTATTGGAATTTATCATATTCTACTTTAAATTAATTTATCACAACATGGTGTTTAGCACTTTCTTTAAAGCGGGGGCATATGTGTCTCTGCTCATTTTTCACTTCAAAGTGTGGTATTATTACTTCACATGATGTGTCTTCTTGGTGATGTCATTGGGTTTGATGTCCTTCAATATTGCAACCTTTCTGCACATATGAGATTCCTCTTGGTGGTAATACTTCTGATTGCATCCCTAAGTTGTGAATATTTTATCCTTGACTCATCCTCTCTTGGAGACATTAAGCATGATGTTCCTTAAGGTGAGACCTTTCATGATCTAAGGAAAACCCCTTTGAATATCATATTGCATGTATCAAGGCCACCAATCATAACACAACTTGCTCGCTAGTGGAGCCTTTATGTTTGTCAAGGATACCAAGCATAGCACAACTTGCTTACTAGTGGAGCCTTTATGTATCAAGTCCACCAAGAATAACATAAATTGCTTGTTAGTGGAGCCTTTTTCATGAGTTCCTAGCATAACGCAGTTTTCTAGCCTTATGACCATTTTTGTGGCGCCTTATCAAAGTTATCAGGAGGTATGACTTTGGTATAGTTAGTATAATTTGAGCCTATAGACTTGGCATGACTTTCCCATTAGCCACTTTTTGGGGCTCACCTAGTGGATAGTAGATTTCACTAGCTTGTGTGAGCATATTTTTTTTGCATAGTGAATAACGAGTTCCCACTTGTAAAATTTTTTGGACAAACAACTAAGGCATGATCCATACCAATTGGAAAAATATTTGAGGCTTGATCCACCCCTCTTTCTCTTCTTATTAATTTTGGCATTGTATTCTTGTGTATCTTATCTTATTGCTGCATATTTAACATAGGCATGTGTCTCTTTGTGCCTTTGTTGGTTTTCAATGAGATCTTAGATCTTGGGGATTTGATCCTCCTCTTTGACCTTTGTTGTCTTAACTTTTAAATTATTGTAGAATTGGACGTCTCTTGATGTTTGTTTGACTAATATAGTGTGATTTTGAGTGTACAACTCACCCTCTCACTAAAGTGGGGGCTAAATGTAGTGGTGGAAAATGTACTCCTTTACATTTTCACACTATGTGTGGGTCCCTTAATAAATTGGACTTAATTAAGCCTCTAATTTTCCTAATTATGAATCTACAAGCCTAATTAATTTCAATTTCAGAAAAGGGAAATATGATTTAATTAACACAATTATTATTTTTAACACCTCAAAATGAATTGGTCTTGGCAATTTAGGACAAGACCAATTCGCCCTTGGGTGAATGGGTCCCCTTTAGTTTCTTAATCCAAATTTTAAATATGTTTTTGGCAAAAAAATTATGATCCCAAATTCAAATTCAAATGTCGGCTTGTAATGTTTAATTTTGGGGAAATTAGAAAATTACCTATAAAAGCAAGGTTTTTTATTAATTCAAATCCTATATTTTTATTAGAACTTTATGCAAACATTTACAAGAGTTAATATTATTTTCAAAGGTGTTCAAGAGCATATTTCTCAGTCATTTGTTGCAACATTCAATATCTCAAGCATCATGTCAAATTTATTTGCATCTATGCATGTTTATGGAGCTAACATTGTGATGTAGGTTTCAAACACTCAATTCAAGGTTCAAGCATCAAGATCACATCATCAATAAATCCACTCATGAGAGATCAAAACCTTGGAAAGATGTATTAATTTTTAGTCCTTCAAGGGTTTCAAATCAATCGTTTGGTGAGTTACAACATAGCACTTTTCCATTCATCATTCCTTTCATGTTTCATTGTTTCATTTCAAGGTTTAATTACCAAAATGAGGTTTGACCAAGGAAAACCCCCATTCACCAAAAACAAACAAGTTTTCCCTCTTGTGTGTTTTGAAGATCTTAGGTTGAAGAAGGATTGAAGATCTATCAAAAGAGAAAAAATGCAAAAGCTATCAAAGTTGCAAAAGTTGTCAACATTGTCATCAAGCCACAAAGAATCACTTTCATAATTTATTTTTAAATTTTTAATTGTAAAAATTAGAGGAATTAGGAGTGCAGACCAAGGAGAAAAGGACTTTGAAAGAATATTTTTAACCCCTATAGCAACACCCATTCGTCCTTCAATGAATGAGTCCCAAGAGAAAACTCAACACAACCTTTTTGTGACAGGTGAATAAAATCCACTCCTTCTGAGATTTTCTAAAACTTTGTTGGTTCTATCATATTAAGGTTTAATATAGAGGTTTCATGTGTTACATTGCATAATTGCATTCATTT
>VDFB02293817.1:0-16641 GCA_007258455.2 Sequoia sempervirens | reverse complement strand
ATATATATATATATATATATGAATGAGTCCAATACATATACATACACATATAGCCAAACTTAAATCAATAACAAAATTTATAACATAGCTTGAAAGGTTGCACCATTGAATTAAAATACCTCTATCATTTTCAACCATGACTTTGCTCTTCAATGTAGACATCACAAAAAACTCATTTATGAAGCATTAATACTTTGACTGCTCTTGATTTTGGTTGTGGAAGAACAACCAAAGATCTGTTGTTTTCATTCTTTCAATATAATTTCTAGATGCCATTGTCTCTTTTGATTTACCTATCAAAAAATAAAACAATTCATTGGGTGCATTGAGATATTAACAAATATATAAATTAAACTCTACAAATTTTCATTTGAAATTCATTTTGCTAAAAATTGCATTCTTAGATTTAACTTATCTAATTTGTGAAAGATTACAATATAATATTTGTTTTTTAACTTTTCATGATTTTTAATAAATATTATTAAAAATATTTTGTGATTACATCACTTCCCTTTATTGTTAGTATAGAGTCACTATGAGCTACAATATGGGAACATAATAAACAAAATCAAAGAATATTCAACTTACAACCATCATTTGTTAAAATCAACAAATGTATAGCAAAAAATAAAGCAAACAAAGAACATAAATATTTGTAAAAACACTTTTTTGTGCTTCTTCTACATCCTTCTGCTTAGACTATAGAGTGTTTTCTTCTTCTCAACTTAATTGATTCTCCCTATGTATTTCCAAAACTGACGCTTCACACACCATCACCTTGTGGAACTAATGACGTGTTTAAAAGGAGAAATATTCGCTAAATCAATTGTCCACTAGTGACACCATCACCTTGTGGAACTAAGACATGTGTTTAAAAGGAGAAATCTTCAAACTTAGCAAATCCAATGATTTAAAATACCCTTATAAAAAACAATAGTCAGGTTCAATTGAAGTGAAATCAAATCTTTCTTTATTGTTGCATAACATTTATTATGTAGTGGTTGGAGAGGTCAACTATGTTCTATCACTCGCATTCACTTTATGAAAAACATATATACCATTTTAAAGTTGAGCCATTAAATCTTCAATACTAAATTCTCCTCGAATTTCTATATATATCGACAGTGTTTTATCGGTGGAAAAATTCAAAAGTTTCTTTTTTAGCTAAACACTCAAATTTAATGAAATTTGTAATCATTTAATAAGTATATTTTACGCAGTAATAGCTTAGGAGTTTTCACAAAATGCTCAAATACATGCTTGGCAAGTGACATGATTCTAAAAAATGATATAACTATAAATATGAACACACAAAAAAACCTGGCAAATGAAAAATAATTATGCCGGCGTATGTACCTATATGAACTTTTCAAGTTCATTTTCTCCTTCAATGGTTGAAACGTAACAAGAGGCCCTGGTTGACAGTGAAACAAATCTCAACCGTCCATCATTTTTTGCCATTTTTCGGCTATTTTTCGCCGTTTTCCGATTGTTTTTACCGCCGCTACCATTTTTCCGGCTGAATCTCAGCGTTCATCATTTTTCGCCATTTTTTTGGCTGTTCCCCGCCTTTTTGCTGCTTTCCCTGCCGCTCCTCCATCTCCAATTTGGCTAGCTGCAGCCTGAAAATAAGGCTCTGACGAGGGTTTTAGAGTATCCCCCTATCCCCATGTGAATCCGTGGAATGAGCAACACAAATTTCTCAACTATCATTCCTAGGGAATATAGTATATACTGAAGTGGTTTTACTATTATTATTTTAAAATTCATGAGCAAAACAAAACTAAAGTTATTTTTTATCTTTCTCTACATGTGGTATAACTAATCTTAGTGTAAGTTAATTCATTAAACAATATCAACAAATCACTTTAGAATTATATTGAGTTGAGATGGAGAGTAGGTGGTAATAAATGAGTTAATACATGTGCATAAATAAATAAATATATTTAGATTTTAAGTTTGATGTAGAATATTTTGTAATATATGATATTTAATTAAAATGAAAATTACGGCTTAGATCCTAATAATGAGCACATTTAGGTTTTCAAATAAAATGGAAAATTATGGCCAAGATCCTAATAATGAGCACATTTAGGTTTTAAAATTACGACATCCTTTACCCTACATAGTGAAGTATAAATTAGCGTAATTAATATATAATGTATATTTAATATAATTAAAAATAAATTATAAATAATATAATTATATTATTTATTATATATCTTATTTTTTAACAAAATTATCAAATACATATATATTAGGTTTAAAAAATTTGGCATCCTTTATTCTACATAGTTAAGTATAAATTAGCATAAATTACAACCCTAATAATGAGCACATTTAGGTTTTAACATTACCACATAATTAATTAGTTTTATTTAATAAATAATTTGGTTTATAATATATAATGCTATATTATATAACAATATAATAGTTAATACATTAATAATAAATGTAATAGATTAATATAATAATGACATAAATAATACATATTTATATAATAATATAATAGTTAATACATAAAATTTAAAAAATAAATATAATAATATTATTCTATAATTAAAAATAAATAATCAATTTCTAAATGACTTGCCAATTGTTCTCATTTACTATACAAATGTGAAAAAAATAAACCAATTTTTTCCTAATTGACCTTCCACACCTCTTCGGCGTACCCATTGCACAAGGTACCATAGCTAGTTTATATCTATCCTATAAAGTAATTTTGAAAATATTTAAAATTATAAATCCTGAATGTTCATTTAAAAAAAATAAACTTCTGCCGACACTTGATTTAAGGACAAGACTATTGTTCTAGGTATCTAAATGGTGCCAAATTATCATTAAAAAAGAATAAAATACTCACTAATTTGTTGTCAAAGATAGATAGTAATAACTGGTTAAATAAAAAATACTGATTGCAACTTGAAGAGCAAGTACTCTATTAACACTTACTTCACGATTTTGTTAAAACCAATTTTCTCCCTCATTTTTTTGAATGTTGGCTGCAAATTTTTAAATTGAAAATTCTCAAAATACAAATTGGAGAGATCAAGGAATTGCTAAGGATTGCTAATTTTCCAGTTCTTTCACAGTAGAAATATGTAGAGCTCAGAAGCGGCCGACAAAGAATATTGTAGAAAGCAGAAAATCGCCGCAAATGCGTGGTTTCTTCCTTGAAAAGTCAGAAAAGAATAAGGATGGAGAATGGCAGGGGAAGAGGCATAGAGAATCCATTTGCTTTGAAAGTAGGGCAAGTCTTTACAGGCTTTGGAGTAGGCTGTGGTATTGGTATCGGTGTCGGCCGACCTTTAAATCTAGGTATTCACAAAATAATCTGCATATTTTCAAATCCATTACTACTTATAATTATTTAAGTTATTCTGAGAGTAGGTTATTAGTATAAACATTTCAATGGCAAAGAATGCAAATGACAACAATACAAACAGTAAGTCTTCTTACTCTCAATTGTAGGGTTTCTTGGTTTTCTAATTGGTTCTTTGACGCGTAGCCAAATTTTTTAGTTTTTATACGTTTTCCTCAGCAGTAGGTCATCTCGTACAATCATCACAAGTTCAACAGCGCACTTGGCAAAATCGCAAGCAGTAATTGTTCTTATGCTTGCATTTTAGGGTTTCTGGGGCTTTGTTTGTGGATTAAAGGTTTCCAGTGCTTTTTTTTTTTTGTTGTTTTTTAAGGTTAGCATAGCTGAACTGTGATTTATGGTAGTGGGCTTCTAAGGTTTTTAGATTTATTTTTAAATTGCTTCTGAGACTGAAAATAGCTATATTTATTTCTGCAGTAGTAGTGCATCTATGTACAAACATCGCAAATCCGACACTGCAATTGGCATAAATGTAAACTGTGATTCTTCCTATCCTTGAATTCAAGGGCTTTTAGAGTTTTTTTATGTCTTCTTAAATCCAGTATAGCGTAATTGTGAGTTCTGATGGTTGGCATTTAAGGTTGCAATTCATCTTTGAATCTCTGCTCCCACTCCTCTGTATTATAATAAAACACAAGAAGCTTGCTAGCAGGATGCAGTTACGTCCTATGCAATATTGTATGTTAGCATGCCTTGCCTTGTCAAGCTTATGGGTGAGGCTGCCGGGGATATAATCTGGGAATTCAATCCATTCAGAGTCTTGTAGTTACCAGTTGGTCTGGCCCAATAGCCTTTTAATATTTCTTATAAAAGCGCTTGGTATTTATAAATAAATTCTGAATTTCATATCCGTGCTTCTGGGAATTCTAAACTTGATCATGAAGAAAGGAGACCCTCTAGAGTCTATGGGATAGGGTGGCATTTCAAATATTATTTGTGACAATTCTTAGTAATGTCAAATGAGGCCCTTTAGAATCAATGGGAAGGAGGAGACCAGGGTGTTTTTTGCAAACATCACAACAATGTTAGCGCATATGACAAGATTGCAAGTAGTAAATCTTTTATCCTTGCATTTTTAGGAATTCTAATTTTTTGTTTCTCATTTGATTATGGAAAGCAACATGACAAGAATGTGAGCAGTAAGTCTTTTTATCCTTGTGTTTTTAGGGTTTCAGTTTTTCATTTCTTATTTGATTAAGAAAAAAAACATACCGATTTTTTTAACAGAGCTTAAAAGCTTCTTTTGCTTCATTAGATATAATATCTTTCATATGAAAAGCCATTTAATTCTATTGTTGGACAAGGATTTTAATTGCAATTGTTACGATAGCTAACAGTGCAAGTAGGAATAATGCAAGCTGTAGTACTTGTGATCCTTAAGCTCTCATGGTTTTAGGTTTGTGGACTTCTGAAACTCAGGCATGGTTAAAAGTTTGAGTTTTAAACAATATTTTTTCCTTAATTTTAGGGCATTGGCCCAATTGTGAAGACATGTAATTGTTAGGGGAGGTCAGAAGCTTAAATCCAGAGTGGGGTAATGTGTAGTCCATAGTGGAGGTCACAAATTCAAATCCATAGTGGAGTAGGGTTTTACACCTCATTAAACAAAAATATATGGTAAATAGCAAAACTGTCCTCATGTGGAATGCTTGCATAATAAGGGTCTCATACACTAAATTGTCATCTCACTTGACACTGACCTAAAAACTACATTTGCCTTTAATTTTTACTGAAGTTACTGGTTTGGTTTGGGTACGCTGATATGACAATTTTTTTGGGTTGGGTTTGTTTTGGGTATATCTGTACAAAAAAATATAAAAATCATAAATATATACATATTTGCAGCCTAAAACAGGAATTAAGTTCAGCATACAATATAACATGATTTTAATAAACAAAACTACCATAAAAATTAAAAAGATACTTTGATTTCAATTAGTCAAACTTGAATATCATGAAGATATCCATTGTTCGAAATTGAAAGAATAAAATCAGCAATAAATATCACATGGGTCTTCATATAGATCATTCACATCATCGACATTGGATGATGTAGGAAGATTAGAAGAACCACAAGGAGTGTTGTTGGCACTTGCACTAAAAATATGCTGGGCATTTGTCTCCTCCAAAATTGCAGATTGTTGGGCAATGGTAGCATCCAAGCTAGCTTGTGTTGGTTCTACATCCCACATATTTGTTGCCCCTACCTTGTACTCATTTTGTTTATGCCAAAAAAAGGTGGAAGTTGGAATCCACAGGTGCTAACTCCTTAGCATTTTTTAATGCCAATTAGTTGTGCTTTACTAAGTAGATGAAGGAGTGTGTACTCCAATTTTGCTCACATGAAGATTAATGTACAACCTAACGAGGCAAAGTTAGAGACTTAGAGTTATCAAATTATAATTTATAAGTCAAGCTTCAAACTTGAAAATTTTTTATTTCAAAAACGATAACTTGAAATTCAAATTTAGAGTTTCAAATAAAAAAAGAAATTGCAATTAGAATTTGATTGCAAGAGGTTATAGGTGTTTGAATGTTTAGCTATTGAGGTATTATTAATCGCGAGCATCCTTATTGTACTTGTCACAAAGAGTGAAAATATTTTAATGACCATTAGAGTGTACCATATTAGTGTAACTACATCCTCCACATCAAGATCAAAAAGAATCTACCAAATGTTGGCTTGTACCCTCTGCTAACTTCCATGCAATCCTCCTCAACAAAGAAAGGACCTCAATGTTGTAGTATTTTGGAGTCAATGTAATGCATGAAAATGCAATGGGGTGGTCATTTTGTTCCACCCATTGCCTAACAAAATTTTTGTGCACCTATTTGAACAAAGTTTCTTCAAGATCTTTTGATTTTTTTCATTTATGACGATATTCATCGTCTCAATCATTGAGTATATTTCTTCCAAACATGGCTTATCCATGTTATTAAAATCGATCATGCTTAGGATGTGCTAGGAGAAAAGAAGAAGATATGCCAAATAATCCTATTCAGTGTCAAATAAGATCACCTGCTTGACATTTGGTGTCCTCTTAGTGTTGGATTGCCTCAATAGGATCAAAGTTGGTGATGAACATTTGGATATCTTTGGCCTTGACATACACCTAGTTGATCCAATCTGTTTTGTTGTCCATTTTTTGTATCATAAGGTTGAGCAAGTGTACAACACAAGGTGTCTAAAAAATGTATGAATAATGTGCCTCAACCAACAAACTAGCTAAATTGATTTTTTTTTTGTGTTGTTTGTTATGACTAGGCCCCATTTGCTCAATGGCCTACATGAAGATGTAGGCAATAAATTGTGCATCCTTCACCTAACCTTCACAATGCATATATTTTAAAAACATTGCTTCTTTAAGGACGTTGCAGTTACATTTATCAAGGGCTAATTATTGTCATTCTTCTATCTATTGGAAATGATGGACATCCTTGTCTCAATCCACAAATCCCTAATGGGCTCCAATGATTCTTCTATAATTTTCACCTCCTTTGTTAATAAGGTGCTGTATACCTTAACAAAACTTGAGCCCTTGTATCCTTTTGGAGCCTCATTAATGTTCCTCATCATTGTTAGAATATTTTGTCATTGATGTCAAGGTGTTTGTTTGATTGAGCTACCTGCTTGTCTTCTTGAGCTGCTTGAGCTACTTGCCTGTGTGTTGAGCTGCTTGGTTGCTTGCTAGAGCTGCTTGGTTGTGTGCTTGAGCTACTTGGCTGCTTGCTTGAGCTACCTGGTTGTCTGGTTGAGCAGGTTGCTTGAGTGTTTCAGCTGCTTGCTTGGTTGCTGCAGTTGTCAGCTAGTTTGTTTTGTCAGTGCCATATCAGGCTTCAGCAATTCTATATCAGCAGGTTGAAAAGTCTTTGCCAGGTCAATTCATCAGATTTTCAAATAGTGACTCCATATACTTTGGCTGCAGCAATTCGAATTTCAATGACACCACTTTGAGCTTGGAACGGGGATATAACAAAATTATTTATGCCGCTTACTAAGCATAATGTGTCGGGCTTGACTTGTCTATGGGACGGTTTGAAGGTCGATGGCTTATAACACTGAATTAAATTAATCCTTGGCTGTTCTTTTTGAGCTTATTGGTATTTAATTTGAAATGGATTATACATTCAATATTTTCTATCGATGGCTTCAGCAAATTCTTTATTGGTGGTGGCATAGTTATTATTTTCAGACTTATATGAAACGGCTTGCTTTGGGTCTCTTGGTCAAAGACGCGAGGATAAGGTCTAACACACTATCTAAAGGATTTCGTGGCATTCAATGCCACCGCGAACCACTCTCTCTTTTGCTTAGAAAAACGATTTTAAGGCAGCCTTTGGGTCAGCGAATGAATATCATGTCATTTTAATTTTGGCGATTCCTTTTTAGTATTGACGACATTTATATATGGTGGACTTTGCATTCTAAATGAAAGTCGTGGTTTACTCATTTACCATTGCTATTTTTGGAGGAGAATGAAAGTCGTGGTGAAGAGTTTAGTGAGACGGCTAATGTGACTAAGGATATTGGTTTCCTTGATATTGGCTTCTCCTTCTATTTTATGCTACGGCTTGCCTTATATTTCTTGGCTCTGTCATTCATCCTTATTCGACTGCAACCTTTTATTGAATTATCTCTGGCAATTCTAATGCCTCGTGTGTGTTAATGAGAGCGGCACTATTGAAGTGTGATGGTTTAAGTGGTGGACGATGTGTTTTGCTATCATTTTCCTTATTAGGCACGGGCTGCTAATGGCGTGAGGAGTGTGTGTGCTGGCCAAGGATGACTTTACTCTTGCATTTTTTTTGTTACTTGTTACCATCATAGAGGTGTGAGCATGTTTCATATATATGGGTATTAATTTTGGAAGATAGTGAATGTTTTGTAAAAAAAATTGTTGATATAGATTTTTATGTTGTGAGGCGATTTTAAAAAGGGAAGTCGAACATTCATATATATATTGGCATTGCTATCATAAGGAATCGGGTTCTTTAAAAGTGCCGTTCAAAAGATAGATTATGAACATATTTTTATGTATTTCAGTTGTGTTGAAGGTGTGGCAGTGAGTTAGTTTTGGGATGTGCAGAGTGTGGATTGTATATTGTGCTTGCCTTGGAGTCTTCTGTGTTAGCTCTCGACATTTCCTATGGAGTCAAGTTTTTTTTTTGAGTGATTGATTTTGGAATGAACAGAGTCTTCAATATCTAGAGTTTATTTGCCGTGGAAGTCTGAAGTTGTCCTTTTGTCTATTGTGTATGCTTCAAAAACTTGCTATTACCTTTAGGACATAGACTATGTAATGATAAGCAGCGTAAGGAATTTGTGTGTTGTGCACTTAGTTTACATGAGACAAACTTTTTTGAGTTGTGGATAATATTTCGTTTTGAG
This sequence comes from Sequoia sempervirens, assembly GCA_007258455.2. NCBI lineage: Eukaryota > Viridiplantae > Streptophyta > Pinopsida > Cupressales > Cupressaceae > Sequoia > Sequoia sempervirens. The sequence goes on along the minus strand of VDFB02293817.1, from coordinate 7,867 downwards.
TATGGTGTAGGGTATGGTTCAAGCTACAAAATGCAGTATTATGAAAGTGCAACAAAGAGCTGTTTCAAATTTCTAGGTGCAGTTGATTGTTTTGCAAAGCAAATCAGAAGTCTGAAGTTGGTGCTTCAACAACATTGGAGTTGGTGCTTCGAAGGAGAGTTGGTGCTCTTAGTGGGTTGGTGCTCACTTATGTAAACAGGGTTGGCGCCCTTTGGAGTAATAAAAGCAATATTTTGCTGTGGTTTTTTATTCGAAAGGGTTTTCCACGTAATCCTGGTGTTCTTACTTGTTCATGGTGTTTTATGTTGCTGTTAATGTTTTGATTTATGAGTTATATGGTTTTAAGTTCTAAAGTTTTGAAATACTGATTCACCCCCGCTCTCAGTATTTCCTGTGTGCTATTCAATCATTCCTTGCCAATATGGTGACTGAGCAACATTGAAGAACAAACCATTTGCATATAAACGTCTTGCAATGTTTTGATTGACAATCTCTCGTGATTCATTTTGAAATGCCTTTTACAATGGTCCCTTTGTTCCCTTATGTTTAGTGGATCCTTTTTCATGTGTGGCTCTCTGCCACAACTTTAGGAATTCCAAGATATGGGGAATAGGGGGCATCCTTGATTGAGATTCTCTCTTTGCCAAAAGATGACTTGATCTAAGGGCAATTGCTTTGTTTGTTTTCTTTTGCTCTCTAATATTTTTTAACACTCTTGTAATTGGCTCAAGTGGATTATTTTTGCCTAGGCAAGATTTGATGCCCATGCCAGCGATGCCACACAAATGAACTTTCACTTAATTGAATGAGCTAGTATATTTGACATCACACCCACTATGAATCCAAACAGATCCCCACCACTTGGAACTTGCTGTATCATGTCAACATACTTCCACAATAGTGAATTTGGGTCTATTTTGAACTAGTATTGACCCATGGAGTTGGAAGCTGCTGCCATTGTAATCTCTATGGCAACAAATATAGAAAACAACACATTCAAAAAAAGAAGAAAAGATGTATCCTAACTCATTTAAACTGTAAATGTAAAAGAATGAAAAGCAAAACAAGGTAATTTGTTTGTAGAAGAAGAAATTAAGAAAAATACAAAAGAGAGTTACCTCCAATCCAAGAATCTTCCTCCATGATCTCCTTGGCAGTGAATGGGCTCTTGCACATGTGTAGTAATAGCAATCTAATGTCATTGGAACCTTCAATGATCAATCAGCTCTATATGTGTAATGATAAGCAAGAACAAACATTCAACAAGTGTATTTGGTTTTTGTGTTTTGTTCTTGAAATGAGGTAAATGCATTTGTTTTCAAATTGTTTTTAGATCAGATTTACAGTATAGGGTTCTTTTTTGTAGTTGATCGATCAATTCTATTGGTTACAAAAAGTTAAAAAAATTGAAAAAAAAAAAAAATCTATTTTAGGTATAGTTGCCGGGAAACTCCATTTTGGGAACATAGACAACGTACCAGTCCCCATACCCAAAATTTCCGGTGAATTGTTAGTTTTGTGATCAGATTTAATGCACAGAAAATTAATTTAAAATCAGACACAATAACACAACAGATACCCTGGGAAAACCCTCCTCTTGAGGGAGAAAAAACCCAACAACAAATATATCTCTTATATATATGAGCAATGGCAACAAGTCTCTTTACAATGAGGCCACACACAAGGCCAATAATCAGCACCAGCAATGATGTAACACAAACTAATAGTCTGCCCTTCAATCTGCACTTGAATAGACTCACAATTTGCCTTAGAATAATTCGCACTAGATAGAATAACCTGCACTTGATATAATTCGCACTTGAGAAGAAGGAGATCGAACTTGCTTGATACCCAAATGAGAGAAAGTGACCTTCTATATATACATGTTGCTTAGAGGGGTCGCACCTTTTCAAGGACAAGGTCGGCCCCATAAAAATAATTACAAATAATAAATAATAATTACAAAGGAGGTCGGCCATCTTAGAGATATGTTGCCATTAAATAATCACAAATAAATAAGGAAGTATGAAGCCAAAGCTGCAATAACATCAACACTCCCTCTGCTAGGGAGGAATACTTCCTTGCACAAGACACATCACCTCATCATGATGCCAACCATAATGGCTACAACCATATGTGGAAAAGAAACGATATCACCTCATACGATATTAGATATCACCTCATCGTGATATCAGATATCACCTCATTGTGATATGAACCATAATGGCTACAACCATTTATGGTATGTACAAGTGTTGATCACTTGCGTGATGTTGTCACCTCAACATGACTTTCAGCATGACTCTCCCAGATGGTGAAAACACAAGTACAAGAGGAATCATCACGATTCTCTCATGTGATGCATCATGGAGTCACACACATGACATCCACCATGGCTCTCAGAGGGGTGGAATCAAGCATCAAGGATTTCATTTCATCTCAAACTTCTCTCCCAGAAGAAGCTCAATCACCTCAATCAAGGGATTTCACCTCGAACTTCTCTCAAAGAAGAACTCATTAATCAAGGGATTTCACCTCGAACTTCTCTCACAGAAGAACTCATTAAAGAGGATCACTATACTGAGACTCCTTCTTAGTTAAGGCGTATTCTCCACCATACCAACTTATCTCGAAAGTACGAAACTTTATCTTGGAGGGTTTAGTGAGAATGTTGTCGTCTGCTCATCAAGTGTTGATATACCTCAACTGAAATGCTTTCCTCAATAACATGTTTAGTTCTGTCATGAAACACTGTATTGACAAAGGCTCCACATAGCTTAATTAACACAATGGATGACAGTCGGCTCCAACGATTGTCCAACCAATCCTGCAAGGAGCTTTCCGAAGCCACACTGCTTCTCAAACTGCCACACATGCTACAATGTACATGACCTCTGCGGTGCCAGTTCACTGAAAACACTTCCTGCTACATCGAGATCGACAGACCCCAAATTGAAATAACATGAGTGCTCTTCGATCATTTCTTTGCCGAAACATGTCGCGCCATGCAACTCTGGATCACATGAGAATTGGCCCATCCTATCCATGCAAGTATCTCATGACATGTAACAGATGTACTGCCTCGGTTCACACATGAACTGACTAAGTACTTCTTTTCTTGTTTAATGGTAGGTACATCAGGGATCCGGCTGGCGTATGTACGTGGGATCCGCAGTGCGAACTAAGCAGCCTCCTTCAACTTGTGCAAATTGGTTTCCATAGGTGTAGACATGGATTTGCAATCCATCATACCAAATCTCTTCAAAATATCAATAGTAGGCTCCCTTTGAATCTTTAAGTACTTGCATCAACCTTTTGACCTCATCGTCCAAGATTGCCTGCAACGCTTGCCTTAGATAAATGTTTTCCAGTGCACACCTCTGGTACTGTAGAGAGTTCAGGGTTGACCTCCTCGACCTCATTGCAAGATCACTCTATTCTGAATAGGTTTGCGGAGCTACCAATGACAAATCCAGATGACAGTTTTGAGCAATTCTGATCTCAGCAGCTGAAGGGATCCTCTAGGGGTTTAGCACCTAGCCTTGCAATACAGTAATCTTCACTTCTTCTCAGTGAGTTACAAAGCTCCCTCTTGATTCCTGCTTCAAAGATTGCAAAGAAGTCTTTTGGAAGTGAACTCCTTCTAGCCATCAACTTAGTTGCATGGCTGCAAGTTGTGACTTCACACTTTATCATTTCTTTGGTCGGCATGACTTCCTCATAAGATGCCTCAAGCTTTTCATCACTAAGCAATCTCTCATCACTTTCTTGCCCCTAGATCTTTTTGGAAGCATTATAGAGAGAGATTACTAACTGTGTATAACTATGCAAAGAAATATCAAGACTAGAATCATACAAGGTTTACTATCTCAAGTTATAGCATGAATACATAAGAATTTATGAAAAATATTAAAACATGAATATAAGTGAAATATGTAGCAAATATCAAAAGATCAGAATGAAGGGATAAAGAACTTATCTTTATTGAATTATGATGTAACTCATTCTTCCATCTTTTACTCCTCTCGAGATTGCTAAACTTAGCACAACAAAAGACAATCTGCACAACTCAGATTATGCAGCCAACATATTCAATATAGAATAAGGCCTCTCAAGGTACCATCATAGTCCATGCACATAAAGAATAGTTTCAATTCTCCTTTCATCTTTGAGTCACACTCAGAAATTTTACAATTAACATGAAACAACTCGTAATGAGTGAAAGGTATCACCAAGGAATTTTATGTCAGCGATCACTCAACTAATCACACAAACCAAATAATCGATGTCAGATTTGCACAACTCAGTAAATTGAATTTCAGCCTAGGAAGGTGATTTCAAAGATACAAACAAGGAATATGTATCTCTATGTTACAAATATCCAATCAGTTATGACTTCCAGATTTTGATCTTCATCACTTTCCCTTCGATGCATTCTTCATGCACATCCTTCACCGAATGACAACATACACTCAACAATCTTCACAGTTCCATTTTGATTCGTAGTCTAGGCATACTCCACCATATACTCGTAAGCATCTGCCTGCACATTGACTCTGGTTTCAGTACCCTCCACAGGAAGAGCAAATACACCTATCACAATAATAGTGTCCCCATCTGACTTTTCCATGCACTAATCCCATGACCTCAATGGTGCCTTCTATCCTAGAATGCACCACTATCTTCAACGCTAATGCAAACACCTTCACCTTCTTGTGGGTTCCTGCTCCATGGCTTGTCCTACTGCTCCTTGTTTTGTCGGGCCTCATCATATATAAGGCATCACACACTGATCAAAACCTACTTCAAAATACAAGCACCTTCAAGGAAAACTATATCGCTTCAACACCTTCAATGAAAACCTCCAGAGCTTAATATATATCGCTTCAACAAATGTTTCTAACACGCGATTCAATCCTTCTATAACCAATCTCCAAATTTAAGACTCTCAACGACATACATTTGGAAGGCGGTATCCAATAAGGTTCAATATTTTCAATAATTAAAAAAAGTCGACAGCTCCAATGATCGATTAACATTTGACTCTGAATGTGTACTCTGCAATGTCTTCGATCTTCCTCTGTTGACTCGATCAATAAATGGATTGCTAATTCGCCCAGCCTCATCACTGAATTTAAATTCCCTTATTCCAGTGCCTTTTCAATTTCCACATGGCAACCTTGAGTTATCTTCATATCATTCATATACGGCTTCCCTTTAATCATTCGACTCCTGCGATTACAAACTCGGAAGTATTGTGTCGTGCATACCAAAATGAAATCAAGGTATTGCTATATTCGGGTGTCCACCCGATGAGTCTGAAGGTAATCGGCTCCGACTCTGTCTAACATTCCGATGACATCGACATTCCTCCAGTGTCGTCCTCTTCATCACCTCGAATGATGGTGTTGTCTCCCTCTTAATCGATGTTGTTGCTCCCTTTGATGAATGTGTTCAGACCCGTGTGTTCAGACCCGTGACAGGAATCGAAGATGGAGACTCCCGCTATTGAATGCTCCCGATTCGTGCTCGTGCTTGGTCTGATGCTCAATGAATGCTGACACTATGGGGATTCCTGACCTTTTGCTAGGAGATGAGGTTGTGTGAGATCTGAGTGCGTTGGCGAAGCTGTGAGGAACTTGTAACTATGAAGGACCGCTTCAATGATATGTGTGCTACCTACAAGATGATCTTCTGGGTGCGTAGGCCCGATTAGCTCCAACCGACACTCTCCCAAAACGTTACTTGAGTGCATTGAATGAGAGACTACGACCTAAGTCGCCAAGCAAAGCTCCAAATCTGTGATCTTTAGGTCTGAAAAGGTTGATTGCCTAACAAATCTGATCTGATCTTCTTTCAACCTGGCTCTGATACCATGTTAGTTTTGTGATTAGATTTAATGCACAGAAAATTAATTTAAAATCAGACACAATAACACAGCAGACACCCTTGGAAAACCCTCCTCTTGAGGGAGAAAAACCCAGCAACAAATATATCTCTTATATATGAGCAATGGCAACAAGTCTCTTTACAATGAGGCCACACACACCAGCAATGATGTAATACAAACTAATAGTCTGCCCTTCAATCTGCACTTGAATAGACTCACAATCTGCCTAGAATAATTCGCACTAGATAGAATAATCTGCACTTGATATCATTTGCACTTGAGAAGAAGGAGATCGAACTTGCTTGATACCCAAATGAGAGAAAGTGACCTATATATACATGTTGCTTTGAGGGGTCGCACCTCTTCAAGGACAAGGTCGGCCACCATAAAAATAATTACAAATAATAAATAATAATTACAAAGGAGGTCGGCCATCTTAGAGATATGTTGCCATTAAATAATCACAAATAAATAAGGAAGTATGAAGCCTGAAGCTGCAATAACATCAACAATTTACATATAAAATAGCCGTCTCCTTATTCATTTAACTCACGTACCCTAATTTGATTGGCGTCCCCGTCCCCGTACCAGTACGCTGCGTCTCCCGGCAACTATGATTTTAGGTGTTAAGTATTACCTAGGTTTGCCTTGGGTCCTCCCAAGTGCTACTTGGGTGAGCTTGGGGAAGCCTGTGGGAAACCACAAGGGACTCCGACTAGGACTTAGATTGAGTAAGTAACAAACGTAGATCTAGGCCTTTTTTTGAGTGAACTAGCAACCTAGATTTTTACAAACATTACAATGGAAAGTCATTTAGACAACAAGAATGCTAACCACAACTCTACTTATCCTTGTATTTTATGGTTTCTAGGTTTTTTTAGCTTCTTAAGTCCAACATATCTGAATTTTTAGTTGTGATGGTTGGATTCTATGGTTGTCATATGCAAATTTCAAATCTTGAGAAGTAGATGTTGTGAAAATATGAAACAATAAATAAAAATTGACTTTTTAAATATAATATTTTTGTAGTATTTGTGTTGACAAATTTTATGTGCTTCATTTAATATGTTAAGAGGGAGTGGGTTTGAGGTTTCAAAGATCAATTTATAGTTTTTTGTAGTATTTGTGTTGACATAAGAAAGAGGTCCAATGTGTAGAGGTGTTTGATTTGCCAAAGGGAAGAATATCACTAGACAATGGAATAATCAAACTAGTATAAATTGGAATAAAAGCCTCTATTTATACACTGCTCAAGCATATAACAAAAGAGTAGGCTGACGATTATAAAATATAATCATAAGTGTAAGTTACACATTTAGGCCCATAACACATCTTCAAAAGATTAATTGCTTGTTAGGGTGCTCAACTTTTTTTTTTAATGAAATAAAATGAAAATTATAGTGAATCAGCGATGTTGAAAGAAGGCCTTGTAGAATATATGGGAAGAAGGAGATAAGTGAATCTTTTACAAACATTACAGTGAAAAATATTGCAAATAACAAGAATGCAAATAGTAATTCATTGGATCCTTGCTTTTATCGCCTATAGGTTGTTTTGGGCTTCAAAATTTGATTAATTATAAACAGCAATTCATTTTGTTTGTGTTCACAAGCTTCTTGAGCCACATTAAGAAAGGGAGGGAGCTTCAAGTTCTCTGAAACATCTTAGTTGCTTGGCAGCATTCTCTTCATTGCCATTTTTAATTCCTCTTATTCTTGCATTCAAGAGCTATTAAAACTTTTTTTACTTTTGGAACTCGGCATGCCTAAAATTTAAATTATTTTTTCAATAATATGTTTTATTTGCAACATCGTTTAATTCCTTTTGAAGAACAATTATTACAGTTATTGAGATGGTCAACATTGGGAATGGAAAGAATGCATTGTTGTTTTGTTTTGTTTTACCCTTTCATTCAAGCGTTCCTTTTGGCTTCCAAAACTCATTATACCTAAAATTTTAGTTTTTCAAATTAAAATT
>VDFB02293816.1:0-23545 GCA_007258455.2 Sequoia sempervirens | reverse complement strand
AAAATGGCCATTGAATGGAGAATAAAAGAGATACATGTCTTTAGAGACTTTCAACTAGTGATCAGACAAGTGAACGATGAATACCAGACAAAATACGATAACCTAATGCCGTATAAAAGGATGGTGGATAGCTTCAAGGAATATTTTGTCACAATAACCTTTGAAAAAATCCCTCAGATCAACAACATAGCTACCGATGCAATGACAATAGGCTCACTTCTTGATATTCCACAAAATGTTCCTAAGTATGAGTTCCTCATGCAATAATTGCACATACCTGCATTTGACATCTCAGAATAAAAAATGGTATGTGTTGTTGCTGGTCCTAAATCCCCATGGTAGTAAGATACATTCAACTACATACAACATGGTATCATACCACTTGACCTAACAACCACTCAAAAGAAAACCTTCACCCCTAGAACTTCTCACTTTACCATTCTAGGAGATACCCTATACCATTGTAGTCTAGATGGTATGTTACTCTAATGTCTTAATGCAAAAGAAGCACAAATGGCCTTAGAAGAGGTACACAAAGGTGTTTACAGGTCCCACTCTAGCGGACCTAACCTAGTCCAAAAACTACTTAGAATGGGGTATTATTGGACCTCAATGAAACATGAATGCATTTAGTATTCTAGAAAGTATTGTCAATTCCAATAGTATCTTGTTCGTGCACTAGCACAAGATTTGAGACCCATCACAACCTCATGGCCTTTCTTGCAATGAGGATTAGACCTGGTAGGTAAGATTTCACCTGCTTCATCTAACGAGCACAAGTTTATTATCAAAGCAATAGAGTATTTCACTAAATAGATAGAGGCAATTCTATTGACCCACATCACTAGAAACAGATATCAAAGTTCATTATGAACTATCTAATTTGAAGGTATGGAATTCCACAAATGATAATAACGGACAATGGAACCCCATTCAAGAATCAATACATCCGAGAACTTTGCTCCCAATTTTCTATCCAACATATATTTTCCACACCTTATTACCCCAAAGAAACAATCAGGTTGAAGCATCTAATAAAACTATATTGAAAATACTAAAAAAGACTATTAATGAAGCTGGTCGTGATTGTAATTTGTAATTAAACTTAGCCCTATGGGCTTATCGAACTAGCATTTGAACACCTATAGGTGCCACACCATTTTCCTTGGTCTACGGATCAGAGGCCATCTTATCTATCAAGGTCGAAATTCCCTCATTATGAATCTCATTAAAAGGCATGGTCAACAACGAAGAATATCAGGTATCTAGGTTAAATGAATTGTAGCTCCTAGATGAAAGGTGTTTGAGCACGTTAAACCATCTTTAGGTTTATCAGAATCAGATCAAATAAAGCTATGACAAAAATATCAAGGACATGAACTTTCAATTTGGTGACATAGTGCTCAAAGAGAACCAGAAGGTACAACTCAATTAGGATGGCAAAGGAAAATTTGAACCCAACTGGTTAGGCCCATTTATCATCATAGGAAGCTATGGTTCTGGGACTTATCAATTGGCTACTCCTGAAGAAGAACCCTTAGCTGAGCCATTGAACAATAGCCACCTCGAGAAGTTCTACACTTAAATCATGTAAGAATACCCCAGGAAAAAGGGTAAAAATCCAAAAAAAGGAGGAAAATCAGTAAAGAAAAATAAAACTTTCTTTAAGTGAAAACCACTTTGTGGTGCTTCTAGAACATGTACCATAGTGAAAACCTGGCAAACAGGTGCTATTTCTGAATATGACTTGCATCATTATCTATCGATACTATCTGAAACATTCACCCATTCATTTCATAATAAAACATGCATTCAACCATGGATTGTTATTGATTGAGGAAAGTTGTCTTGTCTCCAACTAGGGGAAACTTCCCGAAGCTGGTCATGGATTAGATCTTTGAGCATCCTATTATGGTCAAAACAAAAAAATAAAAAACATCTGAAAAATAAAAAAATCAAAAACATCCGAAAAAAACAAAATCAAAGACATTTGAAAAATAACAAAATAAAAAACATTCAAAAAATAACAAAATAAAAAACATTTGATAAACAAAAAACTCAAAAAAATTTGAAAACATAAAAAATGAAACATCATCAGATTATTCCTTCACTCAAACAGTCTAAGATATCAACATTTTTTTGAACCTCACAACTAGTTCAAGCAAATTTTGTTGCAAGAATGGAAATATTGAAGGTGTTGTCATTGATGCAAACTAGTCAACTGGTTATCCACTAGTTTCCGTTGGCTGTATATATCGAGGATATTGAGAAAATTGTAATAAAGATATTTTGAAGGTGTTCAGTGGTTGCTCTGGGATTTGGTCTGAATTTACTCCTATGATTGTGCAATTCAAGTATGTTTCTCATGGGTGTTAGAAGATGCTATATCTAGATTTCTGGTTGTTGATTTGTTGTTCAGTGCAAGTTGTGTTCACCAGTTGTGAATTGTGGTTTTCTGTGTTTTTGGTTGAGGTATAGGAGAAATTTTGTTGGTATAGAATTCTCTTTGATAAAGTCTTATGGTGTGTGGTTCTGAAGTTGAGTTTCCTTGATTGTATTGAAGATAATTTTGGCATTTGAAAAGTTCGTACTTAAAGGTTCTATGTGTTTTACATTGGTTTGACCAACCTTGTGTGAAATACTACTTTAAATTTTGATGAAGCATGTTGGATCTATTTGGGTCCCTATGAAGTGTGTGTTTGGGTCACCCTCATTCTAATTCCACCCTAGAATTTTTTGGTGCCGACCTAATTTGAATTTGGATTTGGATGGCTGACTTTGGATATGTTTCAAAATTGAAGATGGTATAAATGCAAGATAAGTCAAGTGATATAAAACATACAAGAGCAAAGAAGAAGAGTGATAAGAGAAAAGAGAAAGTACAATTTGGTGCAACATTGATTCTATTTAGTAAGTGTATGTGTTGTGAGTGTGGAAGATCAGTGTGAAGCTTAATGTTGAGTTTCTAGATGTAGTGAGTAGAAGGTGAAATCTATCATTCATGCAAGTTGATCTAGTGATTGTGGTGGAATTCTCTATTGCATTGGGATTGTAGTCTCTTTGTAACAAGTCTTCTTTTTCTTCTTTGTATCTCTGTTGTAGTGAGCCCTCCAGGTTGTTATCTTGTTGGACAGTGAGTCCTTGTTTCAGATAGTGAGTCCTTGTTTCAGATAGTGATTCCTCATTTTAGATAGTGAGCCTTTTGTAACAATTTTGATATTCTCTATAGTGTGAGTTAATCCTCACCATGGTTTTTCCTTCATTGGGTTTTCCACATAAATCTAGTGTTATTGTGTTTATGTGTTGGATTTGAGTTTCTGCATTAACATTTGATGATTAATCATTTAAGCAGTATTATGTATTAGTTTCGGTGATTGAATTAAAGGTTTAATTATGTGAATATTGATTCACCCCCATCTCACTTGTCCTATTCAACAATTGGTATTAGAGCAAGGTTCCTTGGTGAAAGCTTAACTGCTTGAGGAAGGTCCGGGATGGATAGCAAAATGGTTTTTGATTATTCGAGATTCAATGGAAGAAAATTTGGAATATTGCGGATATGATGTGGAGAAAGCTTACAAAAATCCTTACTCTTCTCTTGCTAATTTTCTGAGTACACCTGAAGAGATCAAAGCACATGAAATAAACAATAAGGTGAAGTTCATCTTGAAGAATAGTCTAGTACATTATGAGTTGATTAAGGTTCATAATTTGAAGACAACTAAGGAAGTCTGGGATGCTTTGGAAAGAGAACATGATGGTGACGAAAGAGTCAAAGAGGAAAAATTACAGAACTTGGAAACACAGTTTTATCTTCTACATGTGTCTAAAGATGAGAATATTAAAACTTATGTACAAAGATTGGATGAGATAGTGGTCAGAATGCGAGGACTTGGTGCTATTATAGATGAAACCAGGATTGTAAAGAAGATTCTTAGAACTCTTCCTAATGCTTATAGTGAGAAGGTGAGTGCTATTGAGAAGACTATAGATTATAAGACTTGTACTTAGGATCTATTGTTAGGATTTTTGAAATCTTATGAGATGAGGAAGCCGAGTCTAAGAAATGGGTGCAAATCAGAGACTGCTTTTAAAGCTACAAAAGTTGAAGATCTGGATGAAAAATTTGATGAAATAGAAGCTAACTTTATAAGAAGAATGAGGAAAGGCTTTGGTAAGTAAGAAGGTAAGTTTCCCTTTAAGTGCTTTAGTTGTGGAGAAATATGTCATTATGCTGCAAAGTGTATGGAAAGAGCTAAAAGAAATAAACAAAGATATGAAAAAGAAAAGAAAGGAAAGAAGATTAACAAGGCTTACTATGTGAATGAGAATGCTAGTATATTTGATGAGGATTTAAAATATGAAGATCTTGATGAAAATGAATGCTTGTTCTTGACTATTAAAGATGAACCTACTTCTGCTAATTCTTTAAAACAGGTAAAAGAAAGCCCTTCAGAGAAGGAGAAAAATGAAGGTATGGTTATCTCTTCCCTACATGCTAAACAAGAGAATAATTTTTGGGTAGTTGAAAGTGGTTGTTCACATCACATGACTGGTGATAAAAGTAAGTTTGTTAAGCTTGAAAAATATGATGGAGCTTTGATTATGTTTGGATATGGTATTGGTGCTAAAATTTGTGGGATAGGTTCAATAAGTTTTGATGGCAAGCATCATATTGATGATGTCTACTATGTTAAGGGTTTAAGGCATAATTTTTTGAGTGTTGGTTAGATGTGCAGAAAAGGATATGATCTTGTGTTTAAGGATGAGAAATGTGAGATCCAAAAAGGATCTGGAACATTGATTTTTATAGGAAAGAAATCTGAAGGGAATATCCATCAACTTAAGGGTGCTGATGGACAACGTTTTATGAATGAGATTAATGACAGTTGGTTATGGCATAGGAGAATGTGTCATATGAATTTTGATAACTTGGAAAGGATTAGTGTTATTCAAGCCATGAGAGATTTATTGAGAATTACAAAGCTTGTTGATGCTATTTCAAGAAATTGTCAGTTTGGAAAGCAAGCAAGAAATCATTATAGATCAAAGGAACAATCCACTACTGGACTACTAGATTTAGTTCATACAAATCTTTGTAGTCCTACAAGAGTAATAAGTCTACTTGGTGAAAGGTACTTTATGCTTTTAATTGATGATTATTCTAGATATACATGGGTTACATTTCTTAGAGAGAAATCAAATGCATTAGATAGATTTAAGGCACTCAAAGCTACGATTGAAAATGAAGAAAAAATGAAGATAAAATGATGAAGGTCTAACAAAGGTGGAGAATTCACCTCCTATGAGTTTAAAATGTTTTGTGAAGTGCACAAAATAAAAATATAGTTATCTACCCCAAGAACTCCTCAATAGAATGGAGTTTTTGAAAGGAAAAATATAATAGTTCAAGAAGTTGCTAGATGAATGATTACTAAGGCTGGTTTACTAGAAGTTTACTAGAAAGAAGTTATTCATATTACTATTTATGTATTCAATTGAGTTAAAGAAAGAGAAAATAGTACAAAGGCTCCCTATGAGCTATGGCACAAAATAATTCCTACTATTAAATATTTCAAGGTATTTGGAAGCAAGTGTTATATCGGAAGAGATGAATAAACTTTGGGTAAGTTTGATGCAAGAAGTGATGAAGGAATTTTTCTTGGATATTCTACTAATAGAAAAGAATACAAATGTTTATTTAAAAGACTGAGGAATATTGTAGAGAGCCCTAATGTTAAGGTTGATGAGACAATAAAGAATTCTATTAACATTGATGGATATGTATCTTATGAGCCCGATTGTGTAAGAATAGAAGAAATTGTGGAAGAACAGGAAAAAGTGAAGTAGGATGAACAAAATGAAATAAAAGAAGATGCTCCGGTGATGTCCCCTAAGACATCGAAATATGTAAAGAAGAATCATTCATAAAATTAGATTATTGGAGACAAGACAAAAGGTGTGTTGACTAGAAGTAGAGCTGTTCCTGAAGTGAAACTATGTTTGCTTTCTTAGATAGAACCAAAGACTGTAAGTGAAGCTTGTAAAGATGAAAATTGGAAGGAAGCAATGAAAGAACCTATGTAGATTGAGAAAAATCAAACTTGGGAATTGGTCCCAAGATTGAAAGATAAAAACATCATTGGATTGAAGTGGGTATTCATAAATAAATTGAATAAGAATGGAGAAGTTGTTAGAAACAAAGTGAGGCTTGTGTGTAAAGGATATTCACAAGTAGAAGGCATAGATTTTCAAGAAACTTTTGCTCTGGTAGAAAGAATGGAAGGTATAAGGATGTTCTAACAAGACTTTAAGGTCTATCAGATGAATGCCAAGTCAACATTTTTGAATGGTGAGCTAGAAGAAGAAGTTTATATGGAATAATTGGAAGGTTTTTAGTTAATAGATCAATTGGATATGGTTTGTAGATTGATTTTTTTTTTATATGGATTGAAGCAGGCTCCTAGAGCTTGGTATGTGAGGTTAGATAGGTATTTGATTCAGCAAGGCTTTAACAAAGGTACGACAGATAGTAATCTATACTTTAACTAGATTGAAAATGATAGAATCTTGATTATAGTAGTGTATGTTGATGACATTATCTTTGGAGAAAATGAAAATATTTGCAAGAGGTTTGTGGAAGAGATGTAGAAAGAATTTGAAATGTCTATGTTTGGGGAGATTAATTTCTTTCTTGGGCTACAGATTAATCAAACAAAGAAGAGAATTTTCATTTCATATTTTAAGTATGTGAGAGTGATGTTGAAGAAGTTTGGGATGGATGGTTCCAAACTAGTAAGTACTCCTATGGTGACTGGATGCACATTGGGTAAAGATGATGATTCACATAAGACTGATCAGATCAAGTACAGATCTATGATTGGTAGATTATTGTATTTGACTGCTACTAGATTGGATATCATGCATGCTATCTAGATTTCAAGAAGAACCTAAGGAATCTCATGTTGTTAATTTTTTTTTAGATATTTGAATGGTACTCTAGATTATGGATTGTGGTATCCTAAAGATACCAATTTTACACTTAGTTCCTATACAGATGTAGATTGGGCTAGATGTGTAGATGACAAAATAAGTACAAGTGGTGGTGCATTCTTTCTTGGATGCGAATTGGTGGCATGGTCAAGTAAAAAGAAAGATTCAGTCTCCTTTTCTACTACTGAAGTTGAGTATATTGTTGTTGCATCTTGTTGTACACAAGTTTTATAGATGAAACATACATTGAAAGATATCATAGTGGTGTATGATGATCCCATTGTAGACATTGAAAAATATCCTAAGTCTACGAGCAACATTTTTCCTTGGTCATCATCCTCTAATAATTAAATAATTTTAGTTATTTAATTATGCTTGATCATATTCCTCTATTAATTAAATAATTTTTAATTATTTAATTAATTCACTTTCTAATCTCTATTCTATCCTGATCAATTAAAATGAATGAATTTCGTCACTAACACCCCCTTTCTTCAATAATTAAATAAATCATTATTTATTTAATTATTTATCCTTCATCATTTGTCTATAGTTAGATAATAATAATTATTATTTGACCTTTTCATTCTTCTATAATTAAATAATTGTCAAGATTATTTAATTATGTGTCATTCTCCTCCCCTTTGAATAAATAATTCCAATAAATTATCAATGTCTAATTTCTATCTCCCCATTTAATTAAATTGATTTCACAATTTGATTAAATGCTCCTTTTTCAATTTCTCAAAATAAATAATATGAATGAATTATTTATTTTCCACTTCTCCATTTCCTCCATTTTTTTTTTGAATAAATAATTTGAATAAATTATTTATGCCTCCCTTTTGGTCGAAGATGCCCTGTCATTCATTTCTGTCATAGCCGCCGACGTCATAACTATCATAGCTCCTTCTATGAATGGCATATTCTTGGTGCATCAATTCCGAACTATTGATCTTAGCATCTTTCTGGAGGCTTGATCTCAACCATTGATTTCGTAACCTCCCTCTCATGCATCCTCCACCATTGATCTTGAAATATTTCTAGAAGATTAATCTGGATTGTCCATTCGAATGGTTGTTTATAAAAGAAGCCTTCCTCTCCCATTTTCAACTTAACAACCATTATCTCCAACTTTCTTGCTTACTATTTGCAGGTATTTACACAACTTCAACAACAAATCTAAGGGAAATATTGGCATAAGGAGACAAGAGAAGTGATGCAACTACAATGGGGAGTGTTTACTTTGGAATGCTTTCATTTTGATTCCTTATTGTTTGTTTTCTCTTGTTTGATGTGGTTTTTGTAGCTTAGAAGTGTTGGTTGTCACTTATCTATGCTAGGAATTCTCCAACCCCATCTTACATTGGCGAACCTGATGTGAACAACATAATAGCTACATCTTCATAGATTTGATAATATAATTCACAGTCTTATTTTCATAGATTTGATCATGTATTGTCATTTTCATAGCTACACTTTCATAAATCAATAAAAAAAAAGTCAAAAAAATAAGCAAATAGGATGAACATCATAGCTATATTTTCATTATCATAGCCTCACTTTCATAGTTGCATTTTCATAGACTGGATTGTATTATCATTTTCATAGCTGCATTTTCATAAATCAATCAAAAAAAAAAAAAAGCAAGATAAATATTAAAGCTACAGTTTTCATAGATTGGATTATTTTATCATTTTAATAGCTGCAATTTATCATTTTCATAGCTGCATCTTATCATTTTCATAGTTGCATCTTCATAAATCAATCATATTTCATCCATATAACAAAAAATAAATGAATAAATAAAAATCATTCAACAGAAAATGAACTTCAAAAATTTTGAATGCCCACAACACAAATAACTTTTTTTGACTTATATATTTTTGATTTGTTAGATTGTGAGGCTCAGAAAATACCGAAACTTGAAACTTGGAGGTAAATGCATGTTGGAAAAATTTTCAATAAGAATTTCTTCCTTCCAACAATAGTCACAACATTTCCACTTTCAACGAATCCTGCAGTCATAACATTTAGATTTAACTTTTAGTTTTGTTTTTAACTTTTAAATTAGATTTAGTTTTTAACTTTTAATTAGATTTATTTTTAACTTTTAATTAGATTTAGCTTTTAACTTTTAATTTAGATTTAGCTTTTAATTTTTAATTTAGATTTAGCTTTTAATTTCTAATTTAGATTTAGCTTTTTAGCTTCTAATTTAGATTTAGATTTTAGCTTTTAGTTTAGATCTAATTTCTAATTTAAATTTAGCTTTTTAATTTAGATTTAGTTTCTAATTTAGATTTAATTTAGAATGTAGATTTAATTTAATTTAGATTTAGTTTTAATTTTTAATTCAGATTTAGTTTCTAATTTAGATTTAGTTTTAATTTTTAATTCGGATTTAGTTTTTAATTTAGATTTAATTCATAAGGTACATTTAATTTTTAGTTTAAATTTAATTTAGATTTAATTTACTTTAGGATTAATTTAGTTTAAAATTAATTCTAGTTTAGATTTAATTTAAAATTAATTCTAGTTTAGATTTAATTTAAAATGAATTCTATTTTAGATTTAATTTAAATTAACCTTAATTTAGATTTTAGATTAAATGTTTTTTTTAGTTTAATTTTAGTTTTGTGGCTAATTTTTCTAATTGGGATTTTGTACAGGTTCGCATGTTAGAGACTCGAAAGGTGAAAACATAAACACACGTTTATTGAAGACTAAAAATTAGAAAACTACTAATGACATTTGGTGCAGGATGTTTCTTGAAGACTTGATTTTGAAATCAATTTTTTTTTAGTATAGCAAACACTTCAATTGGTTCTTAAAACAAACAACTATCTTCTTTCATATAGATTTAACTAGGGGGTAAATGAATCATTGTTTTAGTGTTTCAAGGATGGTAGGTATTATGCTCTCATCTTGTGCAAACTCGATGATTAGAAATCCAGACCCATCTATTTTTGTGTTTACCAATTAGAGGGCCTGCCTTGGTGGGAAAAAGTACTCACCCCAAGGGAACGACCCAAGTGGTAATGAGCTAAAGCCAAGTCCTTCCAAACCGCTATATAAATTTGTGATTGCAAGGAAAGTTTGCAACCAATGAGAAGTGATACATGATAACCCTCCCCCAGTACCTTTATGATGCAAAAAATCCTTGTTATAAGGGTTGGGAGGCCTCTTGAGGGATTTTATCATAGTACCCCCTAAACTGGATGCCCTTACTAGACAACTCTTGTTTTTAGAAGCCAAAATCCTTCTATTTGCTAGTGCAGGATGTTGGACCTCTGAAGTCGTCCCACATTTTTGTGGTTCACTATAGACATAGAAAATTTCTTGAGATCCTTGTGGTATTATGGAATTCAAAACTTGGTATTCTTGTAGAAGTGAGTGCCATGGAGGGGAGCCAGTGCTACCAAGTTCCTAGGCTATTCGTTTTGAATAGGCGTGGCTGGAGAAATCCAAGTGGGAACCCAACGAATATTGTCCTTTCCAACCATAGGATTGTGTTTGTTATCTTGAAATTAAATTTTTTTCACATTTAAACCAGACCAACAACAAGTTCTTGATACCAACTGCTATGTTTTCCAATTACATTTTATTAGAAGCAACCAAAATTTCATCATAAACTAGCTTAAAAACATCAAAACTATCAAAACAACATTCTGGAAAATCACAACTGACAGACACAGAGCCACAACTATTACTATGAACCACAAATGTAAGCTGGAAAACCATAATTGTCTACCTAAACCACACTTGCTGAAAATAGAGCCGCATTTGATAACCTGAATCATAACTGTGAGACGCATTTGCTGAAAACTGAGTTGCAACTATCTGCTAAACAATTTTTTTTGAAATCTATGTCCAAAATCCGACCAAAATAATTTCACAGTTACCTCTGACTTATAAACCAGAGACTTGCAAGATTTACCAGTTCATTTTAGTCATTCCCATTAGTAGTACATTGCATTATAGGTTGCATTTCTCCATCCTTTGCATTGCACAAATTAGACTTTGATCCTTAGGTTGCATATAGCCCTTCAAATTTTGAACATTGGGAGACCCTTGAGCTTTTAGAAATTCTTGATTAAATATTTTATTTGTCATTGACCATTTTCCTTATCATTGTCACCTTATCAAGTTTGAGTCATAGGCTTGTGTCCTAGTCTTGGCTCTACTTTGTCAAAGTCATCCTCTTATGGTCAATGACATTTGGAATTTGTTGCCTTGGGTTCACGTTAGCTTAATTGCCACCCTTTGTTCAAAATTTTAGAATTCCTTTGCATTGAATTGTTCTCATTTAGACTCATATTGCTTAGATTGCACTTTGCACCCTTATTCAAAAAATACAAAAAAATAGCTCACTTTACCTTAGTCTTAATCCTTTTACATCCATTAGTTTCATTATCTTTGCATCCTTACACCCCAAAAACACAAAAAAATAGCTTAATTGCATTATCACCTTGATCTTCAAATTAGCATCATCTAGTCACCTTATCATTCACCTTGAACATCAATCAATTTTTAGTATCCTTTAGCATTCATTATCCCCCATCCTTTGGACATTATCATCCTTGCGTTAGCATCCTTACATTTTCATATCCTAAAATCTAAAAATCCAAAAAAAATAAATAGCATAGTTTCATTGCCATCTTGCATTATCCCCCAACATGCAAAAATCTCATATAGTTGAAACAAGGTCCCAAACCAAAAGAAAGAACATGGATTTTTCAAGCAACCCTTTTCATGACACTACCCTTGGAACAAATTCAAATCATTCTACACCTCCAAGAGACATGCCACCACGATACCAAACATGAAAAAACATGAGCCAAGAAAAGCCCAACTAACAATTGACCCAAGAAGAGATTGAAGAAGCTTATAGTGACCCAAAAATTTTGAGCATGATTGATCAACTTGTTAGTGCAGACCCTAACAGATACTTTTATGCACTAGCTAAAAAGGGGGCCAGATTACCTCAAGGTTTTGACGCATCAACCATTGTGGAGAAAGAAACCAAAAATCCATTTGCATTTGGCATGCATTCATCACAAAAAATTTCAAACATACCCCTTGGTACAACTACACACATGACTACCACTACTACACACATCCCAAGCATCTCAACATTCAAAAAAAAGGGAAACGATATTGCTACACAAGGACAAAGTTTCACACTTGGAATTCCCTCAAACACCATGGGAAAGACCTTCACAAACCCCATTTTCCAACATACCAATCAAGGTTCCATATCACAAGGTCACACACCTTTGATCCAAAATACAAACCAAGGTCCTAAGCCCACACCACAAATCAAGGTTCCTCATTCCAGTTTCAAGGCACCCCTTCATCAAGTCAAAACCCACCAACTAGATCTAGAAGGGTTCACATTGTCTCACGAAGAACCCCAAATCAAAATACAAATCAAGGATCAATCCCATCACTCCAAAACATTAATCAAGGGGCTCTTCCATCATTCCAAAATCCTACCCAAGGAACCTTTACTTCATTTCAAAATCCAAACCAAGGACCCATGCCTTCAAACATCAACCAAGGGAACATTCCTTCACATCAAAACATCAATCAAGGGCCTACACCTTCATATCAAAACGTTAACCAAGGATCCACACCCTTACTTGCAAATCAAGGACCAAATTTTCAAAATCAAAATCAATCAAGGGTCCACATCTCAATTCCAAAACACCATACCAAATTCCCACATGACCTTTGTCGCAAACCTAAATGCCAATTTCATTCCAAACCCAAGCAACACACATCCATATGGCAACCAAGGTCTTATGTCCCAAAGCATCAATCCCAATTCAAATGCAACATATGACCTTAACACCAACATCATGGCACCTAACCAAAGAAATGAAACACCATCTCTTGCAAACCTTTTGATACAACATATGTAGTCCCTTGAACAACACATGACAAACATGCAATTGAGAACCAACAAGAAGACCTATTCTGTGGAGGAACTGTGTCCCTTTCCATTTGATTGAAACCTATACATGCCTCCCTGTCCCCTGCATTTCACAACACCACCTTTGCTAAAGTATAAGGGGAAAAGGGATCCAATTGAACATATTCAAGAATTTAACACATCATGTATGGAAGTATCATATGAACCTACCTATCTCATGAGACTATTCCTATGAAGCCTCACAGGAGCAACCTTAGATTGGTTTGCACACCTCCAACCAAGAATCGAAACATGGGGTGAACTAGTCGACAAATTCATAAATCATTTTGCATTCAACATTAAAAATGATGTCACCCTTGCAACATTGAGCACAACTAAACAAGAAGGGGAATCACTTACCTCATTCTACCAAAGATGGCGAGGCTTGGTTAGCAAATTCCCTTGTCATATTCCAAAAAAAAAACTTGTCACCATGTTTGTAGAAAACCTTAATGGATAATTGATGAGTCAAATTCAAATCTAATGCTGTACAAATTTTGGGGAATTCTTGAGAAGATTGTGCTTATTGAGAAAAGTCTTATTGCAAAGGGCTGAGGGTGATCGATCCCACAATCTTGGTTTACACAATTTTTTGGCCAAAGTGGACGAACTAATTTTTTCAGCAATCTTCACTTTTTTAGCAGGGCACCTAGCGAAGCTAAACCATGGGGTAGAGATGAAACAAATTAGTGATTTGTGACATTTGTTCCTTAGATTCTAAATATGTTTTTAAAATTTTTTTGGAATCGGATTGCGCCTCTTTTCCATCTCAGCCAGAAAACTAGTTTTCGATGAAAACACCATTTTAAGGAGTGGCGCTCACCGTATAACACAATTTTTTTTCCATGTAGGATAAAATTATATTTTTTTTCAAATTTAGATTTGTAACTATGATATCTAGTTCTTCCAATTGGTTTCATAGTGTTTTGTTGAATATTTTTTCCATAATCAAGTTTCAAAGTCAAACTAATTACAATTCAGACATAGGCGGATAACACATAGCTTTGTATGCATACGGTTTTTTGTTTAGATCAAGGACTTCAATATCTAGTGCACTCATATTTTTTAATTTTTAATTTTTTGACAATCTTCTATTTTTTCCAAAATGTGTAGAGCGGTATTTGGTGAAAAACCATTCACAAGAAGTAAAAAATAAATTTAATAATCAAATTTAATTTAATTAAAATTATACCTTTTTGGAAGCTTATAATAAGGACTACATACTTACAAAAAATAAATTTTAAATGAATTCATTTGATCCCAAAAAAAAGTAAATCAAAAGTGGTTTTATTAGCGAACGATGGGTGTGAGACTCGTTGGTATGGTTTTAAACTAGCAGGGTTCTATCCGAGGGGGTTTGATCTAAGGTAGTTTGATCAAACCCTCTTCAATTGGAATTCTTTAAATGGAACTTTTTAAGGATTAAATCATTATATTTTCTAAAAATATGTGATTTCAACAAAAAATAGAATCTCCCAAAAATTGTAAACTAGCTTTGTGGGATCACCTGTAGTCAAAATCAACAAAGAAAATCTCAAACCTAACAATGACAAGAGAAAATACTAGTACGAAAACAAAAAATGTCACAAATGATGGAGTTGTTGATGCCAAACTGATAACCAAAGGTCTAATCATTCAAATTAAAGGTCCTTCTCCATCAAATGCATCCAATACACCAAACACATAGACACAAGATCAAAACCAAATGCTAAATAAGATCCAAAATAATCAACAATGCAGAGGTCCTCCTTGCACCAAGAGAACATACACCCCTTTGGGTGAACCCATCAAATCAATTCTTAAACGGCTCTTGCAAGTAAATTTCATCACACTACCAAACACCAAAAACTATGAACCTTCATTGATCAAATCTGAGTGGTGGAAGGAAGATGAATACTGTGAATACCACCGTGGGAAAGGACACAAAACAACTCGATATTGGACACTCAAGAACATCATTCAAGACCTTATTGAGGATCAAACCATTTCAGTTGATAATTCACAAGCCAAGACGAATGTTGATCACACCATATTCAAAACACCCCTACAAGACCATGATAAAGGAAAAGCCTCCAGCTTAGGAAACAACAATAATGCCAATTATGTAGCTATCAAACATGATTACAACACTATCATACTTAATGTGAGACCCTTTGATGATCACATTACCACTATCACTATAAACAAGCCAAAATCAGATTGTGCTGTCGCCACCCGCAGAACCAAGATAACTATTCTAGGTCCTTCCACAAATCCTCAACCAAAGGGTCAATACAACCTCCTAGACCAGCTAGGAAAAAATCATGCACAAATTTCTATCTTGGAGCTCCTTCGTATCTCACCAAAACATAGAGCCATCCTTGATAAAGCCTTACAAGAAGATTTTGTCCCCGCAAACCTAGATGTCAATGAATTTTAGGCCATGGTGGGATACTTAGCTATGCCACACCACGTCACCTTCTCTGAACAATATTTCTTCGCACCAAAATATGATCATAATGACCCTCTACACCTTGAAGTGTGCGTTAATAAACACAAGATCAGACGAGTCCTAGTAGACAACAGAGTAGGTATGAACATTTGTTCACTAAAATTAGTGAAAGCATTGGGATACTTTGAGAATTGTATTGAACAAACCAAGAAAATTGTGATCAAGTCTTATGACGATGCCGAACGTTCTTCTTAAGGCGTAATTTCACTTCCTATAAGAATTAGCCCAGCAATACAAGACTTAGTATTTCACATATTGGATTTGGATTTACATTACAATCTCCTCCTTGGCCACCCATGGATCCATTCCATGAGGGCTATCCTATCCACTTACCATCAATGCCTCAAGTTTCCACACAATGGCATTGAAATCACTATTCCAAGTGACCCTGATCCTTTTCAATATTGTTCAAACCTAAAAGGAACTGCTAAATGTCAAGTGCCCATCAATCGAGAGGCCTCACCTTCCACCTCATCCACCACTCCATCTCACTACATTGATCCATTTGACCTCATTAAATCATCCACTTCATTCATCACACCATCAAACCCTAAGGTCCAAGTCTATGATACGAGATGTGGAGAATACCGTATGGATAATTTACCAGCAAAAGACAATGTAGATGTCAAGATAGCTACAAAAGGAATGCAAAAATATGGCCTTTCTTGGAGTGAAACCTTTTGGGATCTTGATGATATATCTACCTTTTCCCTATCTACTTCCACTCAATCTTTTCATGATAGCCCCATGTTTGACCAAGATATATATGATAACCCATCCTTTCGTCATGACTCCACTGAGGATGTCCAATCATCATCCTTCCATCCCACCTACCTTGGGGTAGGATATTCATTTTCTACTATCATCACTACTAAGCTATCTTTTCAATTCATTAAGGACGTGCAAGCCTCCTTTGATGCTAATAGTACCAAAAAGGATAGTCCCAAAGACACCATTATACACCAAACATTCTCATCACTCCATCCATCTCACCTTTCTCACTCACATCCATCCGTGTCATAGACATAGATCAACAAGTCAAATCTCAAGAAAAGAAAAAGGATAAAGCTCAAGAATTAAAGGTGAAAGTACCTTTTACAAATGGAGATCTAGAATCCAAAGAAAGAACACAAAAAAAGAATGAACAAGAAAAGTCCTTTAGCCAAATTCAAAAGCTATTGGATGAGTCAAAGATACAAATAAAATTCAAGACTGAAAGAAAGAAAAATTATGCCTCTTCATGAAAAATAACTGGGGGCATCTATCAAAAGAATGAAAGTAAGAAAGAATTTATCTCCAACTATGCCTCTCCATCAAAAATAACTGGAGGCATCCATCAAAGCAGAATCCCAAAAGAAGAGCTTGTTGATCCCATGTCTCCACCATCACTTTCACTCATTCCATACATCCCATTTCATCCACCTATACTCACACACCTGTCATATCTTTCCACTTCCATTACTAATGTTTTTCAATGTACCTTTGACGATGAACCCTTCATGTACTTTAGCTCAGTGGTCTCCCAAACTCCTTTTTGTCTAAAACTTGATGATCCACATAGTGTGCACATTAGGGATCATATCATAGCTTCTTTCGTCTACCACATCTATCACCATTCATATTTTCCACTTGCACTCCTCATCCAAATCAGGTCCTTTCTATTGGCATATGGCTTCTAGTGTTGTCATTGATGGCAACTAAAGTCATTGATCTGGTCCACACTATAGTATCTCACTATACTGGAAGGAAGAGTAGAGAACAGGGTATCTGGTTGAAGCTTGAATATGTCAAGTAGTATGCATTACCAGGTTATCAGTTTTGGTTGTGGATCTTAGGAAAGGTAATTAGGCATATGAAATGTCTTAATCTCGAGTTTTGTTTTTTTGCATCAAGTGGTGTACGAGTTAGGAGATCCGGTTGTTCGATTTTCTGCTCATCCATATATGAAGGTCGACCAAGTGAATATTTGGTGTTGCGGATGTTTAAGATGGAATTTCTTAAAGTATTTTTGTGTTCGAATATTTTATTTTGGGTCCTATCTATGCTATGGATAACTTTGGTGGATGCACATTAAAATTTATTCATGATTTGAATTGACAGTTGGAAGATATTTTCTATTTAAATGAAGCCGACATATAGCGATTGAAATCTTGGAAGCGAATATATATATGAGATCGATTAATTTATTTTGGTGTGAATGTGTGTGAGTTTGATATATGTTGATGTGTGTGCAAATATCAGAAGATCAGTTGAGTGATTTTATTGTGCAGGAGAGGTTTTTGAGAAGTGAATTAAGGCAGAGCAGAGCAAAGTGCATAATAAGATAGAAGGTCCAAAATTTGATCTATGAGCATAACTGAAACTGTAATTAGGCATTTGTAGATGCTATCTATTCGGTTAAATCTTTTGTTGTAATTCAAATCTTTTGTAAGGAAGTGATCCTTCCTTATTTTGAGCAAAGGATCAGCAGCAAACACCTGGCTTCCTGGCATTGATTCATCATGGTTTATTGTTTCGATTGAATATTTTGCATTGGCTGACCGCATCACCACTGGCGACATTGAGATCCTGGTCAGCTGAGATTGGTTACCGCGACCGCAGTCCGCACCGTTGCGCCGGCTACATGCAGTATGTTCATCTCCCGCCAGCCGACCGCTACAAACCAATGGAAAGGAGAAAGGACCTATGTGATCAGATAAAACAAAAAGAGAAAAATTATTGAAGAAAGCAAATGGATGGATGATGATCATCTGAATCAAACCTTGAATGAAATAACTAAAGAATGTGAAAAGCTTGCTAGAGGCAATGCTACCCTAAAGCATGAGTTCGAATCTACGATGATAAAACTGACTAAGGAGATTGAAGATAGGAAGAAGAAAGAGGAGAATCTTGTCTAGTCCCTAAAAGAAAGATTTGATGAATGCAACATAATAAATGGAGAATTCATTCAGTTGGAAATGGAACTACAACAATCTAGAGAAAATGAAGAAGAGCTTGAAAAATAGATTGTTATTCTTAGAGATGAACTAGCTACTACAAATGAATACAAGGAGAAGTTCAAGATCAGTTTTGTTAAGCTTGATGAGCTAACCCAAGGGTAGAGGAATGCAAATGATAAGCGAAGTCTTGGTTATGAAAAATGAGAAAGTTCCAGATCTGGACAAGGGAATTTCAAGCAAGGAAATCTGATGGACAAAGAAAAAAGGTGTTTGGTAAGACAACCTAATGCTCAAAAGTTCAATGGATACTATTTTTCTTGCAATAAATTTGGTCATATGGATGCTCAGTGTAGAAGCAAAATGAAATCAAGTGATTCATCATTTTTTGGTCAATGCTTCAATTGTAATAAATTTGGTCATAAGTCAATTGAATGTAGAAATGTGTCAAACAACTCTGTCAATAGAAGGAATGTAGAATGTTATACTTGTGGAAGATTTGGGCATATTGCAAATCAATGCAGATCAAGAAGAAATCAATGGAATGACTGGTCTCGACAAGGAAATGTTGTGTGTTTCAACTGCAACAAATATGGTCACATTGCAAGATTCTGTAGAAGCAAGAATATGGATAGAAGAGGTTCGGTATACAAAGACAAAAATATGCAGAGAAATGATAAAGGAAAAGGGAAAGTGACTATGGCTGAAATAAGAGATCAAATGAAGAAGACATGGGTGAAGAAGAGTTTCTCTATTGCAGGAAATAAGCCATCACCATAACCTATTTTTGGTAATCTTTCCGCAAACTAGTCTTAGGCCTTTGGCCTAGGGGGAGCTGTCAAGAAAAATCCTTAAATCCCCTACCAAAAATTGACATTGGGATGTGGATGATTGCAGTGGTTGCACTGCTGATCTACAGATGCTATGGAATCAATTGGAAAGGATATTATGTTGAGTTAAAGGTTTGTAGAATTTTTTGGTTGACAACTAAGAAAATAGGGTATTCGGATAAGTTAGGGCAAAAGCATTTATTTCA
The DNA here is from genome assembly GCA_007258455.2 of Sequoia sempervirens. NCBI lineage: Eukaryota > Viridiplantae > Streptophyta > Pinopsida > Cupressales > Cupressaceae > Sequoia > Sequoia sempervirens. Next base: position 4,112 of record VDFB02293816.1, on the reverse strand, counting down.
ATAAAAGTTAGGTGTGCAAGATATAAAAAGGGAGTTGGAAATCTCATTTGTCACTTTGTGTTGAAGAAAAGAATAAGGAGTGCACTCTACATTAGAATTTTGAAAGCGCAAAGAGAATTCAGTGGTGAAAACCCTAATCCATCAGGTACTTTGATTGTATTGAGAAATTTGGTGTACAATTGAAAAATTTCTTTGGTATTTTTAAGTCATGTGTATGGAAGGTAAAATTGAACAATTCAAAGGAATGGTAAAATTGGATGAGTATAGCAGTGAGAAGATTAGAGCCGAAAGAAACATGTTGTTGAACAATGAATTAAAATAGTTGAATGAAGCAAAACGCAAAAGCTTGGATATTTGGAGTGAATTTTCTTATTTTAGAAATGGAGAAATCGTTGAGTTCATTTTGAATAGATTGAATGATGATATTCTAACTTTGGATAAACCCTACCATATCTCGAAAGAAGTGATCACAGCGGTAACTGGGTTATGCAAGGTTGGGGAAGTACCGAGGAAGAAATCAGTCCAAAATAAAGAAGTCAAAACCCTAATCAGAGTAACTGTAGACCAAAGGGCATTGATAATATCCACAATTAAGGATCCAGTGACAAGGTACATTACGCATGGAATATCTTACAAAACCTTTTTTAGAAATAGAGAAGGTGCTACTTCAGCAGGTGTAGTTTATATTTCACACAAGATGATAATGGAAGATCAGGATTTTGATCCTTGTGGATTGCTGAAAGATCAACTGATGGAGAATGTGTAATTGACAAAGGAGATAGGTTACCCTTTCAAGTTTGGTACTTTGGTTATATTCCTTGTGATGTATTTTCTGAATTGTTTACCCCTGAACAACAATGTAATGTGGGAAGAGAGTGAACCGGTTTGCAAGCAAATTTACATATACTCTAACAATTTGGAAAACTATGATCAAGTATATAAAAGTTTCTTTAAGGGTTTGCTAAGAAAGTTTGGTTCAACTAGTGTTTCCATTTTAGTAAGAGGACTTGAAGTTGGTTCCTCCTCCGGTGAGATGGAGAGAAGGAAGAAAAGAACAAAGGAAATTGCTATCAGTACTCCACCAACATGCAAGACTCTAAAAGTTGAAGGGAAGGGAAAAAAAAAAGTGATTGTGGACATACCAAATTAGGAATCCAATGAGGAATCTGAGGACACCCTTGGAAAAGAATTGACAACTGAACTAGAACAAGAAAAGGAAATGGTAGAAGGAAGTGAAGAAGAAGGTGATCTAACCAAGGAAGATCTAATGCAACTTATTCATGAGGAAGATGGAATGCAGAATATTGCGAACATGTGGTCTATCGGACCTTCATATGAGTAGGACATGATCTTAAGTGTACTAAGTGCTCATTTTGTGCACAATCATATCAAATTGGAGAGTTTGCAGAATAAGTTGCTAGAAGAGATGATTGAATGTATCAAGGAATCATGGAATTTGAATCTCAGAATAAGGAAGAAGAAGAAGTGATTCTACACCTAAAGAAGCAGTACAGATTGTCACTTACCAAGCTAAAAAAGCACATGAATGAACTAAGAAAATGCATAAGCATTGCAAACAACATTTATAACTATTGTCTTCGATGACCTCATGCAATCAACAAGTATAAAGAGAAGCTAAAACAAATTGAAACAGAGCTAAATAGTATTGGTCAAAGCCTTGACATGTCTCAGGATGTTGATGGTGCAATCAGGAAAAGAATTCAGGAACTACAGACAGAGCATACAAATGTTCAGAATAGTAGGAATAGGTTACGTCCTTCACTTTTTGGAAAAAGGTGAAGGACATAATCGAATGCAGGCTAGAACAATTGATTGAGATACTGAGGAAGGGAGAAGTATTGGAAGATATCTTCACCATTTTGGAGTCCCTCACCAAAATTATCAACCAAACATCTAAGAATGACATCGTGATCATAATCACTAGGATTGTAGTGGAAGAATGAAAGAAGTTTTTTTTGAAGTTGAACGACAAGCACACAATAGTCTTCAATTAGCGGTTGTATTTCTTCAAGTTTTTGAATCAATTTTTGCTCAAGTATGTTTTGGTTACATTTCAAAGGGGGAGAAAGAAATTTTTTTCATTGCTGTCAAAGGGGGAGAGAGAGCAGTGAAAAATGCCTTATCAAACTTAGGGGGAGTTTTGTCACCTATGGCATTTTAAAGTTTTGAAGGTTCCGACACTTAGTCATTTTTCACTAAGTGTTGCCATCAATGCCAAAGGGGGAGATTGTTGGAATATGGCTTCTAGTATTGTCATTGATGGAAACTAAAGTCATTGATCCAGTTCGCACTATAGTATCTGACTATACTGGAAGGCAGAGTAGAGAACAGGGTATCCAATTGAAGCTTGAATCTATCAAGTAGTATGCATTACCAGGTTATTAGTTTTGGTTGTGGATCTTAGGAAAGGTCATTGGGCATATGAAATTTCTTACTCTCGAGTTTTGTGCTGTCGCATCAAGTGGTGTACGAGTTAGGAGATCCGGTTGTTTGATTTTCTGTTCATTTGTATATGAAGGCTGACTAAGTGAATATTTGGTGTTGTAGATGTTTAAGATGGAATTGTTTAAAGTATTTTTGTGTTTGAATATTTTGTTTTGGGTCCTATCTATGCTATGGCTGACTTTGGAAGATGCACATTAAAATTTATTCATGATTTGAGCTAACAGTTGGAAGATATTTTCTATTTCATTGAAGCCGACATATAGCGATTGAAATCTTGGAAGTGGATATACATATGAGATCGATTAATTCATTTTGATGTGCATGTGTGTGAGTTTGATATGTGTTGATGTGTGCGAAAATATAAAAAGATTAGTTGAGTGATTTTATTTGTGCAGAAGAGGTTTTTGAGAAGCAAATTAAGGTAGAGCAGAGCGAAGTACAAAATTAGATAGAAGGTCCAAAATTTGATCTATGAGCCTAACCCGAACTATAATCAGGCATTTGTAGATGCTATCTATTCAGTTAAATATTTTGTTGTAATTCAAATCATTGTAAGATAGTGAGCCTTCCTTATTTTGAGCAGTGAACTCTAGGCAGTGTGCCTAAATGCAAGTGCATTCCCATTTTGTAAAACACTATATTTGAGTACTCAAATTGTGGATTGACCTCCATCGTGGTTTTTCCCCTAACAAGGTTTCCACGTAAAAATCCTTGTGTTATGGTGTTGTGGCTTATTGTTTCATGTTCATGCATCTTTCTTTTGATTGAATATTTTAAGCACTTGAAAGGATAGATTAATAAAGTTTAAAATTTCTCAACACTGATTCACCCCCCTCTCAGTGTTGCTTGAGTCCAACACTTTCATCCAACACGGTCATCCCAACAAAATCAAGGCATTGTCCCAACATCATATGGATCAGGTGCTTATCAACTTTCTACTTCTGAAGGAGAACCATCATTTGAACATATCAACAACATGCACCTTCGCAAGTACTACACTTGATACTCAGAGTATCCCCTTAAAATTCAAAAATACAAAAAAAATAAAAATAAAAATAAATTGTCCCCTGGTAAAATCCTAGAAAACAGGCATCTTGGTGACAACAAAAAAATCAAAAAAATGGAAAAAATAAAAAAAATTAGTAAAGAGAAATAATTTGTCCAAAAGTGAAAACCACTTTGGTGGTGCTTTGGATAAGTACCATGGTGAAAACCTGGCAAACAGGCGCCATGTGTAGTCAGTCTATGCTCCTCTGTCTACTGTCACTCTATTTGGTCCTTTGTCCTTTCCATCCATCCATTCACACATGTTACTTATTCATAATAAACTTAATTATCCTTCCATGGCCTGGGAACCACCGACATTTAGTCTCCTAATTATCCCTCCCATTCATCCACTGCTTCCCTCACATAATAAATTGGTCCTACACCTAACTAGGGGCAATTCCTTGACTCACGTCTTCATGGGAAATAATACTTAGTATCAGCCTTTTAAAACATCGAAATCCAAAAAAATCATAAAACATCAAAATCCAAAAAAAATCATAAAACATCAAAATTCAAAAAATCATAAAACCATCAAAATCCAAAAAAAATCATAAAACATCAAAATTCAAAAAATCATAAAACTATCAAAATCCAAAAAA
>VDFB02293815.1:0-28247 GCA_007258455.2 Sequoia sempervirens | reverse complement strand
TTGGAGAAAACTTTTCTTCAGACGCTGCAGCTGCAAGGGCTGAGTTTTCAATGCCTACTGATGGACCTCTGGAAGTCTCCAAGCAGGGATGCAAGCGTGTGTCGCTGCCTCCTCCATATTCAGAGTATGCCACTTATATAATGAGGTATTTTACCTGTGAAGGCCGTTTTTTCTACCTGCATTCTCATTATTTTAAATTATTAAGCCATATGAGGCATGGGTTAGTCATAAATGTTCTAAATTTCTTGTTAAAGTTTTTAGAACAAAGTGCCCATGGAACTCAATAGGGGAAAGACAATTCTGTCACTCATCATGGCCTTATTAAATTACTGATTGAGCGCTCTTTGAGAGACGTCTCACCTCTCTCCTAGCAACAGTTTGTTGCCCAAAAGAGTTTGTAACCTCCACAACCCCCTAGGGTACTTACCCCATGGCCTCAAAGAAAGAAGAAAGAAATTGCATCTAATAAGTGGGAACAAAAGTATGGGTCATCACTCCTCGTATAATCTCCATCCCTCGTAGCCATCACGCTTGAATCCCCCGCTAGGGATACAAACCAGGTCCCCAAGTACTAGGAGGGCAGGGAAAACAAAAGTAGAAGGGTCCCCGTGAATCTGACCCCTCATCCTCAAAAGGCAATGCTCCTCTCCTCGCAAAGACCTTCCCCTGCAACAGTTTCTCCTACAGCAAGAGCTGTTGATATTGCCAACTCACCGTCATCCTCTGGTAGGGCAGAGCCCCCTAAACAAACAAGAAAAGGAAAAACTATTGGAACACCTCCTGCAGCCACATCAGTACCAAGAAGGATTTCCACAAGGAAACAATCTAGGACCTCCCCTGTTTCACCGCAACCAGAGGTGATTGTAATTTCAGAAGGGTCTGTTGAATCTAAATTTAATGTTTCTCAGAATGAATCTGAGAATGCTGCTCAGAGTTCACTCGAAAAGGAACAAGTTGAGACAAAAGAAGCAGGACATAATGAGCACAAGTTGCCAAATCTTGATGATTTGGCTACTGCTGCTATGCAATTCTTGGAGGAAGCACAGACTTCTCCACCGTAGCAACAAGAAGAATTTATCCTGCAGCAAGAACAAGAGTAGGCTGAACAACTGAATGTACCTAGTGAAGTCGTATTTCATCCTGCAATCTATAAGGCCATTGTTGTGTATAGGAAGACTTTTTTAATTGAGTTTCTAGAATATGTTAAAAATAATTGGGAAACAGTTACACTGCAAACTTTGACTTTCCGACACATAGCTCTGACTGACATGCATCAAAGTCTGTGAGAAGTAGAAAAGAAGAAATTGAAAAAGAAAATTGAAAGTCAGAAACAGGAAATTGCTGAGTTGAAAGCAAAAATGGACGAAATGTTAAAGGTAACTGGTCAAATTATGGAGTGCAGACCGCCACCCAGAGTTTATGCTCTATGCCTTAAAGAACAGTTTTTATGGTTTCAATTGATGAGAATTTCCAGAAACCAAGACCCTATAATTCATTCTGCCAAAGAATTTTATGAAGCATATCAAGCAGCCCCTGACTGGTTAAGGAATTCTCTGTGTGAATTCTATTTGCATGACTTTTTAATACCATTTGAAACAGAATGGAATCCTCTTCTATACATTGGTGATATTCATTTGAGAGCATTTATGTCATGGGCAGCAAATAAGGTGAATTATGGCAGGCAGTGGGAAACGTATGAGGAAGTTGAGAAAACAGAGCCTGTCCCATTACGCTCTCAAAGTTCAAACCCACATGCAATGTTGAAAGATTGGTTTGCTTTGACATATGGTATTAATAATGTTTCAGCCAGAGAGAAAATATTTGACATTAGAAAGCAAGTATATGATGAATTCCAGGCACAACAATATTCGTTTTGGAGATTAGCATATACCAAAAGTGAGAAAAGATGGGAGAGATTAACTGTTGGGTTAAGAAAGTCAGAACCACATGGTCCCCTAAACTTCACAACTGCACTCAAATGAACTAGTAGATATATTCAATTGGGACTTCAAACAAGATTTGAACTGTGGCTGCCACTGACATTCAGACCCCCTGTGCTAATGTGGCCCTTGTATCCTCACCAAGCTACAAATCTTAACAATGAATTAGAAGACCGAAGATATGAAAGGTGCTGAGATTTCAGAGGATTCTATTACAAGTTTGGACATCCATTCCGTAATCGCGTCACCACCACCGGCCACGAGGACCATTGCCAAGTAGTGGATGAGCCTAAAATATGCCTCATAATTTGGATGTTAAGGATAAACTTCTAAATGACTATATTTTGTTATTATTTCAATGGTAGTTTAAACCTGTTGAAACCTTGTGGGGATATCCCTGTAGTAAGACACTTTTATATTCCTGCAGCCTATTGTGTTGACTTGATTGCATTTATTGCCCTGTTGACTCCCGAAAATGGCTGGTATATCGTATACAGTTTTTAAATGGTGAAGTAGATTTGAAATGTGTGATTAATGAATAGATATCGTATATGTACCATATGCCTCTTCTTGCGCGTCTGTTACCTTCTATTTCAGTGCAGTTGCCGGAAGAATGATCGTCAAGCACAAATGATCTCGCCTTGCAAGAAAGTCCATTTCCGTAAGACGACTTTGAGGGAAGTTCTAAGACTTTGACCTAAACTAATTGGGAAAGATTTTAATGATAAGTCAATTGGAAAGAGTGGAACACTAGATTCTCTCTCGAATTGGGCTGGAAACACATAAATTCACGGCGAAGATTGTTCCCTGATTCGTGGATACACTTGGACTTCCATCGCCTTTCTCTTTGATGAAGTGTTAGTTAGTTAGTTGTTTTCTCATTTAAAATAAGATACCTCCTCAAGGCTGAGAGTGAGAATTAATAGAATTAATGATAGATGATTTTAAAAGTAAGATAGAAACAGAGTAGCAGATATCATGTAAGAATCAGTATGATAATGAAAGACAGAATCTGTTTGACCAGAAACAGAGTTTGCTGTTAGTTTTCACATCAACAAAACAATGTATCTCATTCTGTTTTCATGAATAAAGATCGATGAAGTTCTGAGTCCAGCATCTATGTAATCAGTAGATGCTTGCTAAGGGGGCCCACTTAGTAAGTATCTGTAGTTAATTAGTTAGATGTTCTTTTCTGCTGATATCTAGTTAGCTTTCATCTTTGAAGTTTTTATGCAAACTCAGTCTTATACTACTCCTGCAGCATAGAGAGTCCATCCCTGTGACTGTTCCTGCAGCATAAGGCCAGTTCATGGTTTGTGCCTTAGTCGTAGTGTTACGATTTCTATTTTAATCAAGCATAGTTGAGTTAAATAATTCTGCATTACCATTCTGTGGCTTAGATAGAATTTCTTTCCAGTATGTGTTTTTGCTAAGATTTGACCAAAACAAATTCCTAGTGCATATATTTTTCGCCATTTAAAGTCTACATCCCCTGGTTTGACAAGTAAAATGAATGTCCACAGAGAGATATTATTCACCCATCGAAATGTCCAATCTCCAGGAAAGTTTTCTTTATGATATTCATATCCTTTTGTGAGTGCGTTTGCCAATCACATTATAATATAAATGGTTTATTTGGATGGGTGGCATTAAGACTAGTGGTGTTAGTAGATGTTCTTTTAATTTGTTAAATTACTCTTCACACTTGGCATCCCATTTGTATGATGCTTGCTTGTGGAGTAGGTGAGAATATGGGTTCTGTTTATCCACCAATTGTGCTATAAATCTTTGAATGGATTGAAGTCTACCTTGGAGGCCTCACAATTTTGTTAATGTCTTTGGTGCTTCCATTTCGAGGATTTCTTTCACCTTTGTTGGATCCACCTCTATACCCCTCATTGATACTATATATTCTAGTAGTTTACCTAATTGTACGCCAAAGACACACTTCCTTGGATTTAGTCTAACTTTGTACTCCTCTAGTCTATCAAAAATAGTACTTAGGGTTTCTATGTGATCTTTTCTCTTTCTAGATTTAGCTAGGATGTCATCGACATAATCTTCAAATGTCTTATGTATCATGTCGTGAAATATCAATGTCATGGCCCTCTGGTATGTTGCTCCTTTGTTCTTTAGGCTGAATGACATCATGTTCTAGTAGTACGTCCCCCATGGACAAGTGAAGGTTGTCTTATGCTCATCTTCTTTTGCTATCATGATTTTATTGTATCTTGAAAATCCGTCCATCAGTGATAGCATCTCATGTCTTGTTGTCATATCTACTATCATGTCAATATTCGGAAGTGGGAAGTCATCTTTTGGACATGCTTTGTTCAAGTCTCTAAAGTCTGTGTAGATTCTAATGGCTCCATCAGGTTTTGAAATAGCTACCAAGTTTGATACCCATTCTAGATAATCTATCGGTCGGATAAATCCTACATCTATCAAGTTTTTTAGCTCCATTTTGACCAATCAGGCGATTTGAGGATGCATTTTTTGAAGCTTTTGTCTAACAAGCTTTGCTTTTGGATATACTGCTAGGTGGTGGACTATGGTTTCTTGATCAAGGCGTGGCATGTCAGCATAACTTCATACAAAATTTATTTTTCTTTCCTTTAGGAAGGCTTCTAGGAGCTCTTGTTCTTCTGATAGTAGTGACTCTGCATAGAATGTGATATGTGGGGTCTACTTTGTTCCTAGGTTGACCGAATTGCATTTTTCTGCCAAGACTTCTAACTTTTCTTGATGAAGAGATCTTAAAGGAGGATTGAATCCCCCATCCTCAGGTGCCTTGTAGAAGTTTTCACCATTGGATGTGTCCTTTATTTTGACTTTTTTCTAGTCAGAGAGTGCCACAGTGTGGTTTTCACTCAAAGACTTGGATATTATTCTTAATTTATCACTTTTACGACTGAGGGATTCAATAGTTTCCCCATAATAGGCATGTGTGTCCAACTCTATTATGAACCCTGCTTTGTGATCCCCATCTAGAATGTTATCCCGTAGTCCCATGAATTCTGAGAGTGCCTTATCTTTTTGAATGTATCAAGAACTAGTGGTCCTCATTGGTCGTATTCGATGAGTTGGGGATACACTAGGTGGATCTCATGAATTTGGTGGTCATATTCAAAATCTAGGGTGCTAATCATGTAGAGGGTGGTATATTTAAATAGCCTAGGTAAGTTAGTGAGGTGATTCTCATCATCCCTACTACTACAAACGTTGGTTATCTCAAATGTAAAGTTATCTATGACTCTACTTGTAGATATTGGTAATTGTAGTTCTACTGGGGTTGGCTGAGGAGGGTTGTTAACCATTCTAACTGAAGTACTTCGGCCCCATATGGTTATGCTCAGAGGAGTACATCCAAGGCCAAGATTTGTTATCAGTCGTGTCTCTAGCATGATATGTATTATGATCCCATTGTCATTTTATCCAAGTCTTTGTTTTCTATCATAGCCCATTATGAGAATCATTTGTAGGCCCTTGCTTCTATCATCCATTGGTAAATCATACATTGGTCTTTCATATTGATATACCATGTGAGATGCGTCTGCCTCAATAACTTCTCTTCCAAGATCTTCCCATCTTGTGAAGGTGGGATAGTTTTTAGGAGATGTTCGGGATGTGGAAGCCTCATTTATTTATAGGCATCCCTGTGATCTCAGAGATTGTGGTAACTCTCCTACCACAAAGGCATTATTAGGGAGCTTGTAGTTTCCATAGCCATTATCTTGGATAATGAGCTTGATGTTAGAGATGGTGGGAATGGCAGGAGTGGCGAGTGTCTCTGTTGCAGAAGTGTATGCGAGAGTGATGGGATCAATGTATGGTGTGGATGGTCCCTCGTCAATTTTTTTTACTTGGGGAATTTTATAATAATTTTCCTCAAGATTTTTGCAATAGGAGAAGGGTTCGGGGTCTCCGTGGATGGTGACTTCTTGTCCCTCATGTGTGAATTTCACACATTGGTGGAAATTAGATGCTACTACCTTCATTGTATGAATCCATGGATGTCCCAAAAGGATTTTATATGGTAAGTCAAGGTCTAGGATTTGAAAAGTGGTTTGCATGAGAGCTAGCACTACTTGAATATGGAGTTTGATCATACGTTGGGACACTCTCTTTATCATCATATGCTCTTATTGTGATACCCTTTCCTTTGTCAATAAAATCCTCTGGGATTTTTAATTATTTGATGAGCTTGAGAGAACATATATTCAAACCCACACCTTCGTCCACCAAGACCCTTTTGACTTTTCTCTTATCTACTATGACTTCTAAGTCAAGTGCACAGTTTTGAGATGGTTGAGCGGGGAGGTCCTAGTAAGAGAATGTAAGAAGATTAAGCATAATGATATTTCTAACCATATCTTGGAATTGTTTTGCATCAAGATCTATGGGGATAGTGGATGAGGCCAATGCTTCTTTAGGGATTTTCCTATGGGAAAATGATATTTTTAGCAACTCCATGATGGAGATTTGTGTTGGCGTTCTCTTGAGTTGATCTAGGAAATTGTATCCATTAGGGATAGGTCTAGATGTAGGGGCTTTGTTTTGCTCGGATGATCCTACGATGGTAACTTTTCTGCCTCTTGTGGTGATTCCACAATCAACATGGGCACCTTTGATGGTGATGACTTTGTAGTATTCATCTAGGGAAGCAACGACAGTTTCATACACATGATTTATATTTGAGTGGGTTCCTTTCCCTTCATCATTTATATTCGCTTTGTTGCCATGATTCGGCATTGGATTCGTATATATCTTAAGATCCTGATTTCCTGTAGGTTGTTCTATGTTTGTGATTATTTTATCAATGAGATCTTGAACAATTTTTTTCAATCTCATGAAGCTATTTGTGGTATGGCCTTTGATTTTATGGAATTCACAAAGTTGATTCTCATTATACTCAGGAGGTTTCACATCCGGTTCTTGGCTATTCTCAAAGGTAGGAGTTGTGATGAATTTTTTTGTTTATTAGATTTTTCATGACGACTTCTAATGGTTCCCCCAAAGTAGTGTACTTTCATTTGGAATAATTCTTTTTTTTTTGAGGTGGTCCCCTTTGATCATTGAGATTATTGATTGTCAGATTGCGGTTTGGTTGTTGTGTTGCGTGATGATTATTGTGGTGTTGGTTTTGGATTTACGGTGTGGGTGTATTTTGGTGAGGGGCACTAATGACCACCTTGGCATCGATGACACCATCATTAGTAATGTTTTTGTTCCTTGCCCATGTGTGAGATTTATCATTGTAATTGGATGGTGGGAGGTTTTTTTTTGTTCGGGGTATGATGTTGATCCCATAGGTTGAGTCATAAGGATTCATTTGATGCTGAGTGCCTTGGGGATTAATTGATCATATGTGGCTATCCCTTGAACCTTGAGGTGTAATTCCAAGAGGCTGTCAAGTTTGGCAATGATGGTGCAAACTTGTTGTTCTTATAGCATGTTCCATTTGCTCCAATTGGCCTTGGATCACCATTGTTGTAGGAATGAAGTGAAAGATTCACCCTTTCCTTGTTTTAGATCTAAGAGTTCTTCTAGAATAACATCCATTGCAATGTTGCATGTGTAGTTATTAATGAATGCGTCTATAATTTATTGAAATTTTCTAATGGCTGAAGGTAAGCGAGAGAACCATTCCATGGCATGGCTTCCCAAACTCCTAGGAAATATTCACATCAAATAAGTATCGTCGTATGTGACTTCCATGCAATGAACCTAGAATTCCTTGATGTGATCTTTAGGGTTTCCCGTCCCTCGATATTTTTCAAATTTAGAGATCTCAAATCCCTTGGGGAATGGTTTCATTTCTAGGCTCCTATCAAATGGATATGGACACAAGTTGCTTGGTGTCTTCGTTGTTCGCCTTGATTGAAGATCGGACACTTGTTGTGAGAGCAACTTGATTTGTGTCGTCACATCATTTTGCAAATCAGGGGGTTGTATGAAGGTTTTTTGAGGTTTTTCAATTGTGGGTTGGATGGGTGGGTTGGTTGGTGTGTTTTTTGATGGTATTTGTATGTTATTCCAAGCTAGGTAAGCTTCCACCTACTTTTGTATGAACAACGCCTATTTTTTATCTTGTTGTTGCTACACTAGTATTTGTGCTTGTTGTTGTGCTTGTTGTTGTTCCAACAACACTTGTTGTTGTGCTTGTTTTTGTTCCAACAATGCTTCTTTTTGGGTTGCTAATTCAACTGCTTCTTGTTGCTCTTGATATTGCTTAATTGCTTGTTGATATGCTTGCAATTGCAATGCTTTTCTTTGTGCAAGAAGTTGTTCTTGTGCTTGTGCTTGTTGTTCTTTATATTGGGAGTTTTCCTAAGCTTGAGGTCGTGCTTGCACTGCTTGAACAGTTTTTTGTTGTTGTTGCAATAACACTTGGGCTTGTGTAGCTTGCAATGTGGCTTGTGCAACTTGGGTATCTTGCACAGCTTGAGTAGCTAGTTGTATGGATTTTTTTTTTTCACTTGTTGGTATCCCCTTTGAAAATTAGCTTGCAATGCCACATTGTATTGGCTTGATGTGGTGGAATTTGGTGGTGGTGGGGGTGGTGGTGGATTTGGAATGGCAATTGATAATGTCGCGTTGATGTTTTGAGTGATAAGTGGTGTTGTTGATGTGATTGGTCCTTGAGATACCATGTTGTGTGATATTAAGGGGTGTTTGATGATGTTACAATTGCTTGTGCATTTTTCGTATGTTGTTGCGATATCAACAAGTTTTGAGCATTTGGCATAATGCTTTGATTGATGCTTGGGATGTTTGTTTGATTTATAATTGATAGAGGGGGAAGCCCTAAACCAAGGAGTGGTGTGGATGATGATGGTAATGGTGGGAGAGGCGGGAATGTGAGGCGGGCAAGTTCTTGAGAAATTTTTTTGGTGTCAAAGATGCCCCCTGGTCTGAACATGTCTCCCCCGCCTTGCAAATTTGTGAGGAGAGAAGTTTGGGGTGTTGCGTAAAAAAATGATGATGATGGATCATGATGGAAAGTGAGAGGAACATTCTTATGTAATGAGTTTTCAGGTATGTTTTTTTCCAAGATGGTATTTTCATCCAAGCTTTGATTATTAACAAGGGGATGTGTTTGAATAGCATTAAGAAATGCATTTCCCTTATTAACATTGGGTTGGGTTGGAGCAAAAGATGTCATGATTTGCATAATGTTTTGGGTAATGTTTTGGGATGGTGTAGATGAGATGGGAATGGTGGATGAGATTGGAGGAAAAGATGTCTCCACTATGGTACTCACATCAAAATATGAAGGTAATTTGGCCCCATGTTTTTCTATTTCAAGCATGTATAATGAAGGGTTGAGCCTCATCATGATGTTGATGATTTTATGGTTCTCTATATTTTGGAGAATTTTAGTTATTTCTTTGTGGGACATCCCAAAAGTAAGATCTTCTCCTTGGTTTTCTTCTTGCGGATTTTGTGATGATGTTGGAAGGTTAAATGTGAGAGTTCCAGACCCAATGGGTTTCATTTTACGAGTGGTTTGACTTAAATCACTTGAAGCAGGTGTTTCTTTGTTGGCTTCCATGCTCTTCTTGTTTTGAGACCTGGTTTGAACCATAAAACAAGGATCAATTTTTTAGAATGGGAGATGAATCTCTTGATTCTTTGGATTTGTCTTTATTTTATGCCTCAAAGTAGAAAATTTTAGGATATCTCGAGGATCAAAAGGTGATATGATGATGATGTAAGGGATGGATGATGTGAATGTTTTAATATTTTGATATATCTTGAGGGAGATACTAGGCTTTTGGGACATTCAGATATGTTACGGATTTTTATTTTTATTTGATTTTTATTTTGAACAAAAAAGAACATAAGATGTTGGATGATGATCTAAGGGATATATTTTTTCAAAGGATGATGATTTGAATATGTGCAAGGAGAAGGATGCATCTATCCACACCTATTCAAACAAGATGATAGTTTATCCAAGTATACGAAAAAGGATGCATTTACGTATACCAAGCTAAACAAGATGATTTTCATAACTTTGACTAAGCATATGCAAAAGGATGCATCTACACATACCTAGCCAAAGGTGATAATTATTTCAAGTATTTAGTCTCAATGTTTTTTATGATTTTGATTTTGCCAAAAAACCTAGCATTTAAGGATGATTCCAAGATTTTCCAAAAGGTGGTGATGAGATGATTTTGTTTTTGATGGATGAAGGATAGATGAAAAGATTTTGATTTTCTTTGATCCTAAGATGAACCTAAAAAAGACACTTTTTTTTGTAGGCCTAGGTATTGAAGAGCATACAATGCTTCTATAGACCTTTGTAACCAAGAAATGATTCCTTTTGAACATACATTTTTGAATTTTGAACCAATGATATTTTGCTTAGATTTTTGGACTTTTTGAGAATAGTGAGTCTTCAACACACATGAAAGTTCATTTTTCTTAGCTTTTCTTAATGGCTTTATTTTACCAAAAACAATTTCTTTGATTAATTTTTCAAACTAAGATGTCCAATGTCTAAATTTCTTCAAACCCCACAAGATATGTTATGTGGAAATTCGATGAACTCAAGGCAAAGGGTTTTCCTATTGTTTACTTAAGTAGAAAAATTGAGATGTAGTCCAATTTTTAGAAACCTCTAAGGATGTAAATACCAAGGGAAAGCAAAAACATATGGATTGAGTCAATTGTATTTGTCTCCAAAAGGGTTTGAAATTTGATGATGATGTTAAGTGTTTGTTTTCAGATATTTCTTTCGAATACAAATGCAGGATTTTGTAACCCAAGAATAAGTAGAACCCTATGGATGTGTAAGAATTCTTTTGATTCCTACTTGACAAATCCATCTATGCTTATCTTTAGCTAATGGCTAGATGTTTGGATCCGGACCGGCTCCTCCATGACACTCACTTATATGAGGCAGCCAAGCACCAACACCCATCAAACTACCATGGAATATTTTCCATTTCTACTAAAAGACCGTAAAAGTGTGGGGTGGCTTCAAAACAACCGTTCTTGCACCAAAAAATAGATCAAAGGATTTTGGAAAATTATAGAACATGTGTTTTAATAAGGACTTTCCATTTATGGAGATTGACCCATATGGCAAGAGTCCCCTTCGCATCCATCTTGTCGACCAACTACGATATTGGTGTTTAATTCTAATACCTACATTTATATACCGTTGGAAATACTTTACTTTAGAGTGTTACCGGGTTGACATTCCCTTGGGTGAGTACTTTTTCCCCAAGGAGGGACTCCTAGGATAAACAAAAACGACAAGGAAACAATATCTCATAATTTCTGATCAACTCTTTGTTGGCAAAAAAAAGATAGAATATACACAACAATTCCCCCACTCACACTCGCACAAGATTTTGTTCAATTTTAAAACCCAAATTGAAGTGTCAAGGTGATTGCTTTGTCTCAACCTAAAGTCATGAAAAAGGGCTTTTGATTCTCAAGATCACTATAAAGCACAAGAGAAGCGCATATATCCTTTTTCAATGAAGTTAGTTTAAGTAAGCCTTCACAAAAACAAAGTTGCACTTGTTCTTTTTAAATCCACAAAGAAAAATGTCAGTTCTTTTTAAGCACCAAAAGACAAGTGTGAGACATTTTGTTCAGTTTTTAACTGAAAACAAACTCTAGCATGTTGTGATCCTAATGTTCATTTTAACCCTTTTGCAAGAAATGGAAAGATTCTTTTTAAACCCAAATGAAAATTAGTGTCCTAAGAAAGAAGGGTTAATAATTTCATGAAAAAGTATTAAGGAAACACTAAAGTGTTTAAAAACACTCTGATTTGATAAAACATCGTCCTCATGCTTCTCCTTTCTTCATTTTTGATTTCCAACTACAAGGAAGAAAAACCAATCAAATTCTAGAAAATATAGAAATTAAAAGTCAAAAAACAGAAGACAAATTAATCATCAATAAAAAAACACGTGCTAAAATTAAATTTTCCCTTTTTACTTCCCTCCATCGTCGTAACTCATAATTGCATCGTAGTTTTATTTTCAAGCGGTGCCCTCACAATGCCACTTACCAGTCAGCATTGCTCTATGTCGGGATAGTGAGCTCAACTGTGTGGCACTTTTTCCCTAGTGTCGCAGTTTTCTTCCAATGTCATAGTTTGATATTTTTTGAAAATTTTTGTGAGTCAATGAGTCCAATGACGGAGTTAGAAATTCAAATATTTTAGCGGGATGAGTCTAGCGTCGCAGTTTTAATTTCAAGCGGCGCCATATAGTGACACTGAAGAGTTAGCGGTGCCAAAATAGTGACGTTGAGCTCCCAGCATTGGAATTTTTTGTGTATGAGTAAAAAAGTGGAAATTTTAAGAAAAGATGAGAAAGAATGATATCCAACCCTTATTCTAGCACCAAATGTGTGAACCCCAACCCTAGTACCTGCAAAAAAATATGAATAAACAAGTTAAACAAGAGATTGCAAGCTAAAACAAGAATTCCCCATGAAATCCATTTACAAATTCAAAATAGGAAAGAAAACAATGAAGAACACAATAAAACATGAAAATAGGTTGAATCCTAATTTAAATGTGCAAACTCATGATCCCATGGGGGAATTGGTGCCAATTTTATGTGAAAATTGGCCCTTTCCAAGTTCCTAAGATGAAAACTTGATATGTTGAAGATGATTGATCCACTTTGTTGGTGAAGGATGAGAGCTCCAAGCCAAAATCTGCAAAAACCTAGCTAAGAACTCAATGATGATGGATGAGAATGGCTAAATATTTTAGCATCATAACTTTACATAATTTGTCGATGATCAAATGAGAATATGAGCTCTTTATTTATAGAATGCCAATATGGATGAATGTCCAAATTTGAGCAATGTGGGACTAATATTCATCCAATGACATGATGCCACTTTTCAATCTATGAATGGATGGAGGATGTGCAAGATTTGAGAAATGTGCCAATAAATGCATATTTTGAAATTAAAATTTGTTGAAATGACTTGCAAGAGGGAAGGGAAATTGCAATAAATTCCACTTGGCTCAAGGCAAAGGACATGTAAGATGAAGTTATTTCCTTGTTGGATGTACATGTTGACTTGGAAATTTTGAATTCAAATTTGGAGAATATTCCAAAAGATGCCCTGTGAGGAAAATGGAGATTTAATAAATGAATTAAATTCATTTTCATGTGCAACTTGCAAAATCTAGAAGATGGGACATGATTTAGAATTAAATTAATCAACTATTAATTAATTTAATAGGAGAATAGATGATGTGACCTATTTGACTCAAATTTATGGGTTTATTTGAATCAAATAAGGGAGGAATATGATGGGGGATTAATTAAATAAGGATTTTGATTTATTTAATTAAAAGAGATGGTATTAGATTAAATCAAATAAGGTTTTAATTTATTTAATTTAATGGATAGACTTTAGAGATTTAATCAAATAAAATTAGTTATTTAATTAAATAGGGATAATTAGATTAGATGGATTGATTTAATTAACAAAAGAGATTGACTTGATTAGATAAAATGATTTATTTATTTAAGAGAGGAATATTGATGAATTTAATTAGATAGGGGAATTTGATTAAATGGTTAGACCGAGGGATGATTCAGGATGAAACAATGATAGTAGTCAAGTGCAGATGCACAATGTCAATCGATATATTTTACTTGTCTACAACTATTAAGTTGTAACATTATTTACTAAATGTTGAAGTACAAGTTGTCACAAAATTTGATCCTCTTAAATATCTTTTCAACAAAACCTGATCTCTATGGATGCCTAGGTAAGTGGGTGATGTTGTTAACTGAGTTTGACCTTAAATTTGTTTCACAAAAATCAATAAAGGTTCAAGCCTTTACTGATCACTTAGTTAATGATGCTTCTCCATTTGTTTTACCTACCATTCATTACTTTCCTAATGATCATTTTTAATCGTTGATATTAAACCATGGGAATTTTTCTTTGATGGGTCTAAGTGTCGAACAGGTTATGGTGTTAGCGTGGTCCTGATTCCACCCGACGATAACCCTATTCCCTTGTCCTATCATTTAAATTTCCTATGTACAAATAATACAACTATGTATGAAGCATTGATTGCAGGATTGCAAGTTGTTCTATCTCTTCACGCTCAACATAGAAAGATCTTTGGTGATTCACAATTAGTCATCAAACAAATCAATGGCACATATCAAACTAAACATGAAAAATTATTAAAATACAAAGACCTTATGGGTATGTGCAGGATCATGATAGGCCAAAATGTGGCAATATGATGGGTATGTGGCTGACGACTTTTTCTTTACCCAAAATTGATGAAACGAAAAGGGTTTTTAAAGGACATTCTCAACTTTCCACCAATATAAATTATGCTTTTTACTTTGAATTTAATAAGTAATTATTATTCATTTTCTATTCAAATTATGAATAAAGTCTAGATTGATAGGTTGATTGAAAAAAATCTATAACTTCAAACTATATCACATTTTTTGAATCCAAAACATTAATCACATTCTATGTTGTGCATACTATAGGATTAAAAAAAGAAAAATGAATTTCATGAAGTTTTGACCAAGTTAAGGTGGTCAGACATATGAGTTTTTATATTTTTTAAAAAGTTGTAATAAAAAATTCATAATTAATTATTTACTCTCAAAAAAATACAAAAAAAATATGCATCACATCGACATGAGACCTCTACGATATCTAAAATCTTATAAAAATATATTATCATTTTATTGTGGTTAGGGTGCTTAGGATGACACCTATTTCTTATTTTTCCATGAAATTTAGGTACCACTGCATTAAAATTTACAATTTTCACCAAATAGATTTTTTTTTTTTTAAAAAGCCTAGTAGTTTAGAAACTACATTCAATTTTCTATAGATTCTATTGTTACATAATTTTTAAATAATATAGATAACTTATTCAATTTTTTACGTCAAGTTTCCTAAATCTATTTTTTCTAAATTTTTTACCACGTAAGGGCCTGGTTTTTCCATGATGATCCTGCACATACCCTTATCATGAATTTATTAGACAAATTTGATTCATTCACAATTGATAACATCCCACATAAAGACAACTGACATGCAGATGCAATGGCTAGTGTAGCTTTTCTCATACCCCACATGATCCTTCTACTGATTTCACATTCATTATTCATACCATCATGAAACCTTCAATCGATACTTCATTAGGAGACATTTTAGCGATCACTCAAGCACCTTCATGCAAATGGTATGATATAGTATACAATTACTTAAAGTATGGTACCATTCTCAAACCTATCACAATGAATACTTGAAATGACTTACGAAAACATGGTACTAAGTATGTGATTCTTGTAGATGCGTTGTATAGAAGATCTTTTAATGGTCTCCTACTACATTGTCTTAATGATTTTGAAAGCCCCTTAGTGCTCAAACAGGCTCATGCTAGTGCATATGGAGGTCATTTTGGAGGACGTTTGTTAGTACAAAGACTTATTCACATGGGTTATTACTAGAGACATATGGAGAAGGATTTTTTGACATATGTTAAATGATGTCACAGATTCCAGCAACATAGAAATTTGATTCACACTCCTACTACTAAGCTACATGCCAATGTTCCAATTTGGTCATTTTCAGTATGGGTGTTAGATCTTATTGGAAAAAATTCACCTCCTTCTTCAACTGGACATAGATTTATCATATCTGCAACTAATTATTTCACAAAATGGGTCAAAGCTATCCAACTTCGTTTAACAACTACTAAAGTAATTTGTTGTTTCCTCATGGAACACATAATTGCTCACTTTCGAAATCCTTCCACAATTTTTTCAGACAATGGAACACCCTTCAAGAATAATGAATTTCAACAATTTCTCCAACTCTTCAACACTCAACATTGATTTCCACACTGCACTATCCACAATCCAATAGACAAGCTGAAAATACTAATAAACTACTTGAAAAAATCCTTAAGAAATCTATTAGCAATAATCATAAAGATTGGAATACACAACTATCTCATGCACTTTGGGCTTATAGAAATAATGTTTGTTCATCCACTGGAAATACCCATTATAGCCTTGTTTATGGTATTGATGTGATTATGCCCTTGGAGTTAGAAATTCCTAATTTACGAGTTTCTCTCCAAGATATTTTTTATGATGATACTTATAAAGCTCAATGATTACATCAACTTGAGATGCTCAATGAACAATGCAATAATGCTCTCAAACATATATAAGCTCACATAAAACAATTACAATGAAAACCCAATATTGATGTTATCTGATCATTTTCTAATGATGATTTTATTCTTATTGAAAATCAATGAAATTTTAGTGTTGAGAACAAAGAAAAGGATAAGTTTAGCCCTAATTTTTTGGTTCCTTGTATAGTTGATACTAGTTATGGGTCTGGTGCTTATATTTTAAATTAGATTGATGGGATACCTCTTAGGGAACCCATTAATGCCATGCATTTGTTTTGGTATTATCTCTAATCCTCTTTAAATAGTATGCTTGGTATAGCAATTTTGTTTAGAGTTATTTGATGTTATTATGAATAGCTTTCACATTTTTTCATTCTTGACAACTAGATTTGTGTTTGTCTTTAACACTAAAGTAATTATTTGTGTTCATTTTATAATTTATTTAGACTTCATAATATTTTCATTCCTCTTATGTTAAGTTAGATTCTTATTAGTGTATTTAATTTAACATATCCTATTTCCAATCAATATTGTTGTATCTATGCTAAAACTAAAATATGTTTTACATTAGACTATATTGATTTTGTTAAATGATGTAGCCATCAATTAAATAATTTTACCATAATTCCTTTAAATAATCACATATCATTTAAAATTCATATCAAAATGATACATCATCAAAATATCAAAGGTGTGTGTATATATATATACATACATATCAAAATCACATCATAATGGTCTATCAGAGATATTCTCCTTAGGATTTGGCACTCGCGATCTAGTCCCTGGACGTTGTGAGATGGTTGTGTGTGACTGAGATCCTGAAGTGTTGAGTCTTAGTGCATACTCAGGACCTTGTACTTGTCTAACAACTACAAGCTACTCATCTTCCATCTAGTCTCTCTCTGCTCATGCTTGATCTAGCTCTACACATAGTATCCCTACCTCTATCGAGATTTGTGATGACTATAGTACACTCTCAACCTGACAGAGTCACCTCCTCACACTCTTGTATGCTACTTGTAGCCTAACAAATAGTTTGAGTGACTTTGGATCCTACTCCATGATCTCTGGGGGCATGTAGTCATTATCTATCTTGTCCTCCTCAATGGATATTGGCATTGTCTCTATGGCTACTTGATGATAAAAATCTCACTAGTTTCTTGTCACTCCTACAAGATAGATCATGTACACAATCAGTAACACATAATCATGATATATATATATTCACACAAATTAAGCATAAATCACTAAAGGACATGCATAAAATCAAATGTTATCACCTATGTCTCAAGATGCATGAGGAATATCAACCTCCTCATCTCTGGGAGGAATGGAGGATGTGCTAGCCTCCCTTTGACTATACATGTTGATGTCTACTATAGCTACTATTCATGATTTGGTCTTGTAATTATGTGATGATTCTCCATACTCGTACTAATCCTCAATAGCTCCCTCATCACCCTCATTGAGGGGTCACTCCTCCTCCTCAGCATCCTCTCCTCCATCTTGGTCCTCATATTCACAATCAACATTGGACCGCTACTCCTCATCGATCACATCTACAAAAATAAATGCTAGCCTATATCATACCTCCTCTACCCTCTCCTCTGGCCCATCACCCTCATCTGTTGCTGCCTCTGCATCACCTAGGGGGAAATCCATGGGAATCATAGGATTTGGTCATGCATATGACAACCACTCCTCAAACTCATGTGTGATACTGACATCATCAGTTTTGGAGGCTGGTGGCTAGTTGCACTAAAAAAATTTCACTCAAAATCTGAAAAAAGTTCATCAAAATTATTTCGTTGATTTTCTGACAAACTTTGAAACATTGAAATTATGACCCAGGATCATCAGCTGGGTTGGAATGTTGACATTTCAAAGTTCATTAGAAAATCGATGAAATAATTCTGATGAAAGTTTGTCGAAATTCCAATGAACTTTTGTTGGATTTTGAGTCAAAATGTATTAGTGTCATTATTTGAATCATCAGAATCACTCTCACAAACATGATATATAGTTAGTCAAAAAGTATCCCCTAGCCTTTGGGCACTCTGCACTAATCATCAAATGAAGGGGCACACCCTAGGTGGTGTCTGAACCTATCCAAACTTTTGCATGATTCGCTCATAACAAAATGATCGTACAACATAGTCATTTCTCCTTGCTAGATATCTATCCATCTACATCCTCTATAGCTACCTGATGGGATCTGGCCACTGAGGAATAAGTAGGTATGGCCTCCATAAGATCTCATCCTCCTCTACCTATTCGAATCTCATGCTCCAAAACTCTAAATTTCCATTTTTCCATAACCATTAGAAAGGGTAGTTGAATGCTCGTGGGTACTCTACCACTATAGTACATGGATATCTGACATGCCTAGTACATGTGATAAGCTCAAAGAACTACAACTATAGAAGTGAAAAATGGACCATATTGTTTACCTCTCGATGTACAAATGTGCAAGAATTTAGGGACCACATGCATAGACTATCTATTGATCATGCATCCCCTGCACCAAGTGTACCAGTCCACCATCCAAGTGTGTCACTCATCCATCTAGATTGAGTACTAGTACCACTATGCACATCATAATCTATCTCACCATAGGAGCTCGTGAGTATAGCTACATAGGCATCTTGATATGTTCTCTAACCCTATCATCATGTAACATTCCTCCTAGGAAGTACTACATATCTCTCTTTTCATGGAATGATTGATCCCTCAGAAATACACTCGCACTCCCCAAATAGGAACTTGAAGAATGCGATGTATGTCCTCAAGTATGATTGGCATTTCCCTAGTAGGAAGATGAAAAGTATAGGAATCTACATCCTAATGCTCACACAAAGCCATCAGTATAGCATCATGGTATATCATGGGTGGCATCATGTATGCCCAATAGATACCCACTAACTACATATACTTTATCTCTGCCACAAATAGTGTTGGTGATAGATGTCTCAAAAATGACAGCTTTCTTCCCCCTAGCCATTAACACGACCAGGTAGGAACCTATCAAAATCATCATAAAAAGTTCTAAAAATTCATCTACAATCTTCAATTTGCATATTATTCACCATGCAAGTGTGATAAAGTTAATCTAGTGTGCTTTTCTAATGGCCCTAGATACTTTAGAACCCTTTTTAGGCATTTTTCAAAGAAACATGGATACTTCACAAAGAAATGGGACACTTCACTAAGAAACGAGACACTTTGCAAACAAAAGGGACACTTTGTGAACAAATGGGACACCTTACGAAAAAAGGGGGACACTTTATTAAAATTTTCCAAGAACCTTAAATTAACCTATCCCTAGCTCAAATAAATTACAATATCATCAAATCACATGGCGAAACTTACATAATTGACTCACCTCATGATATTGCTCATTACATGCTACTTGTTCACAAAGATTGTCCAACCACAAAGGTGTGTAATCTCATCTACTCAGCATATTCTTCTCCTATTTTTCACTCTCAAGCTACAATGAAGGTAAAATGAATAGTAAGTGACACACTACTTTCATCCATTCCGTTTACTTAATTTTCACCTCTTTTTACTCTCACATTTTAACCTAATGTTACAATATTTTTTGAGAAACTTATAATATAGCAAGCACTAGGGTAATTCATTTTCAAAACATAATGGGTGCTCGGGTAATCTGTTTTCAATTCCATTTGATGCATTAGAATCCTAATTCCACACCCAACATCATCATAAAACCTATAATTATGTGGCATGGTACTTGAAAATTCCCTACGGTATGATGTTTCTTCTTTGACATGGCTAGATTGCTACCTTGATTCCACCTTCGTAAAGCAAGAAAAATAAAGGGGGGACATACATCTACACTTGAATTGGATTCCTAAGAGTTAGATAAAAGGATTTTTAGAAAATTAATGAATGTGTGTTGTAGGATGTGGCTCCTAATGTTGTGGTTTGTAGAGAACTAAATTGGGGGCTTCATTCTCCCATCTTCTGAATGAGTATCCTTTTATGTAGTAAGGTGAATCATTTAGAATTCATTAGCTTTCATATGCACAAGGAGTCATATGGGTGCTAAAGTGGGGGCTAAATATGCCATAGAAAATTGCACCCTCTTGAGAATAGAGACAATTTCATGCATAATCAGACCCATTTTAATCCCTTCGCATCATTTCCCCTTCAAAACAACATTTGTATGCCCCATAGACCTACTAATTTTGATCTAGAGGCCTATTTCCATGTGAAATCACATAAAACCCTACAAATAGCATTTAATAACATCATACCCTTATAACCCACTTTTAAACAGTAGTAGTGGAATCCATTCGCCACCTTGGGTGAATTAGTCCCCTCTGGTGGGACCCATTTTCCAAGGGTGGTAAATGAGTTCCCTTTGAGGGAAAATTAAAAATTAAATAGGAATTTAATCATTTTAACTCTTTTTTTGGCTGAATTTCGGCCTATTAGGTATAATTAATGGGAAAATAAGATTTTTTTCCTATAAATACACATTTCAATTCATTTTAAACAACCTTTTTTTTTATCATTTTTATCATTTCAAGAGAAAAATTCATTTTTACAAGTTTCATTAGCAAAAGTTGAAGTTTTAGGACAACAAACTAGGGCTTTTGTAGGTCATGAAGTTCACTAATCTTGTCAAGATCCAACATTGCAAAGGTTTGATGATGGATTCCTATGGTGAATCATGAAGAAATATAGGGTGAATAGGTGCAAGTAGCCACCAAATCATGCCTAAGGACTTGGTTTCCTATTTATTCAATCTTCCATTGTTACTATATCTTCAAACTAAGGCTTGCATTGTGTTTATATAGCATTTGTCTTTCATTTCTTATGCATGTTTTATGTGTTGTAAGGTTTCTAAGGGTAGATATCTTGCATCCTTTCAATCATTCTTGCATGTTTTATTGTAAAGTAATAAAATAGGATTATTGTCATTATTCAACATTTCCTAGTCTTTGACACATCTAAGGGTAGGGTTTATTTAAATTTTTCTCTATTCAAGGTTTGATTACCTACATAGGGGTTTGACCAAGTAAAAACCCCCATTAGATCAAATCTTTTAAGCTTTTTTGCAAGAATTTTCTGAGATCTAGAATTGGGTTTTCATTAAAATTTTGTTGTGTAGGTGTCAAGATACAAATCTAAGTTTTGAGTTTGCAGAAATCAGAAAGAGGAATGATTCACCATTCTTGGAAAATAAGTCCCACCTATGGTGAAAAATTGATTCAGATGTTTTTTTAGATTCCTAGCTGTTAGAAAAAAAGTTTCATTTAGAAAAGTCTTATTTTGGACTGATTCACCTAAGGTGGCGAACGGGTCCCAGTTAACCCAAGTTCAAATATGATCAGCTTTTCAAATTTTCATTCAGTCTTCTACAGTCTTCCAGGTGCACACATTCTGAGAAATATCCTTCTGTTTAGTGGAAAATTGCATTTCATTCGTCATTTTCAATCCTTTTGCATATCACATTGTGTTTTCAAAGAAGACATAGATTTTAGTTTTGCATTTATTTTAGTTCACTTTAGTCAATCAATTGTATTTATTTAATTTTTTTTACATCATATCTCATTGCATACATCCTAATTTTAGTGTTACATAAGCATTTTGGACCTAAATCTCTCTCCTTTTAGGTGAAAAACCCTAGAAGCATAAGAGCCAACATTTAGGTTGCCAAAATCTATGTTTCAATACTAAAGAAAACTCTTGATGGGTTGAATGAAGCTCCATGGGCATGGTACAATAGGATTGACTAAAATTTTTTGAGCAATGGATTTATCAAAAGCAATGGTTAGCCCACTCTTTACATCAAGGAAACTGATGGTAAGGTTTTAATTGTTGTCTTGTATGTTGATGATTTAGTTTTCACTGGGGATGACGATTTCCTCATTTTTTATTTTAAAGATGCCATGAAAAGAGAGTTTGAAATGAAATAGTTATGTCTCTTCATATATTTTCTAGGAATAGAAGTAAAACAAATGCATGATGGTATATTTATCTCTCAAGAAAAATATATGCAAATGAAATCTTGAAGAGATTTAAGATGCTTGAAAACAAGCCCTCCCCAACTCCAACAATCGTAGGTCTAAAGTTGAGCAAGCAATATTGCAGTAGCAATGTGAATCTGACCATGCTTAAAAGTTTGGTTTGAATTTTGATGTATTTGATTGCAATTAGGCATTATATAATGCATGGAATGACTCTTATTTCTATATTTATGGAGACTCCAAGGGATGCCCATCAGAAAGAAAGTAAAAGAATCCTAAGGTATGTGAATGACACCAAAGGATATGGTATTTTCTTTGGTGTAGAAAATGCTTTTGGGTTGGTTGGATACATGGATAGTGATTGGGCATGAAGTGTGGATGATAGGAAGAGCACATCTGGATATGTGTTTCATTTGGGATCAGTAGTCATTTCATGGGCTTCCAAGAAACAACCAATAGTTTCCCTGTCTATAGTAGAGGCTAAATATATAGTAGCAAATGTAGCAGTATGCCAAGCTATTTGGCTGAGAAAAGTCTTACTAGATTTGAGACAAGAATAAGAGGATGGAACATCAATATTTTGTGGCTATGTTTCATCAATAGCTTTTATGAAAATCCTATGTTTGATGGAAGAAGCAAGCACATTGAAATAAGGTATCACTTTATTAGATAATTGGCTTAATAGGGTGAAATCAAGATGAAATTTTGTAGGTTTGAGCAGCAGCTTGCATAAATTTTCACCAAACCATTGAGAAAATATTGCTTCGACTGCCTAAGAAGAATTTTAGGTGTTGTTGATTTCAATGAAGATTGAAGTTGTTTGACTGCTCAGTCAAAGAGAGAGTGTTGGAAATATTAATTTTTTAGCCTCTTTATGTCATCCCCCAACTCATCTACCTATCAGGAGCCTTTTCAATGGTAGTTATCTTTTTGGGATCTCCATCCCTATTATGCTCCTGAAAAAAAAAAAAATTAATGTGGTAACAAAATTTGAATTTTGAGAATTAACAACGGTAGGTGAATTCAAATTTTGAGTTAAAATTTTGTGAATAAAAAATTAATGAATGAAGATAGTAGTCAGTTAGTTTTTGTGCAACAACAATCTGAAAAAAGGATTTTTTTTTTGTGTGGGATCTATATGTGATTCAAAGAAGCTCCTAAACACCAGTAGCTATATTTTGTTTTGTGCATGTTTCCAGTTAGTTGCTAAAAGCTCCTAATCTCTCATTATTTTCTAGGAGTAGCAGATAGATCCAATTGAATTGAAGGAAAGAGAGCTCTGAGAAGCTCGTGATAGTTTCTTGAGTTTATGGGTGTAGCTCTAGATTGTTGCAAGTTTCATTTGTAATCAACAGATTGTAGTTTCAAGTTTAAAAGCATTTTTTTAATGTTATTTTTTTGTTAATACAAGAAGAAATTTTGCATGCCCAGTTTTTGTGTCTCCATGTCTATCCCACATTTGTTTTTTGTATTCCCCTATTGTTTGGGGAAATAGGGAAGCAACCCTATATGTTTTATTCTAGTTGAATTTCTGACATTCTTCATTTATCTTAACCATTTTCAAGAGTTTCATAGAAAATGAAATTCATGCAATCATGTGAGATTCTTCACCATGCCTGATTTGATCCCCATTGTGAACATGCCTCTTTTTACATTGAATCTAGATGTTTTTCAAGCTTATTTAAATTTATTCTTGAATTCAATAAGCATTTCAAGGTATTATAAATTTTTAGGGATGCTTGTTCCTTCTGTTAACTCCAGTGACTTCAACCTAAAATGATCTAGTTCATGGAGTCTAATTTTATGTCAAGCAATAAATTTGATTAGTCTCTTATGTTGTAGTAGATCAATGCCTTTTTTCTATAACTCTACCTATATTTGAAATGATTTTATACATTTGTGATTTTTTTGACATTGCTATGACGAAGTAATTGAATTACATTGAGGTAATTAATCACATTAAGAAATTTTATGGTAGATATTTCTCAAACATGATTATATTTATCCTCATCTCTATTTTCTTGTTATGCACTTTTAACTAACTAGAATATTTTTCATCATACTTTGATTATACCAAGTTATGCATGGAAAATAATAGGTGTGATTATTAATATTATGTAATTTAGTCCATTTTTTTAATGGAATAGTATTGTAATAGGTACATAGAAAAAAAATAGGGTGATCCACCTTTTAGGAGATGGAGCATAAGAATATGGTTCCTATTTCACTATTATTTCATTCAAGGAAACCCTAGAGAACTCAATCCAATAATAAAATGAGAGAGAAATCTACTAAAGTTTGTCCTAGGGTATGATCAAAGGCTAATAATGTGTTCACCACCAAGGTAGCGCTTGGAAAGACAAGTAACATGCAAAAAATAATTATGAAACTTAATGATATGCAAGACTACAATAAATGACCTAAAAAAGAATGCAAAATAGAACAAAAAATTGAGAAGTCAGAGATGTCCACCTATAATCCTATATCAGCTTGAATGAAGACATGAAATGCTAGAAATATTGAATTTAGTGAAGATTGGGACACATATGTTGGGTTGGGCGATTTCATCCTTGAATAGGGTTTCTAGGAGAGAACAAAAATTTGGTAGTGTCAAGTCTGGAACTCTTGAAATTGAGAAAAGTCACTATACTAGGACTCATACATCAGGAGTGCCATATCATTCCTATTAATCTTTTTTTGTATATCAAGATGTGAATCTATTCTTCAATCTCTAATCTAACTACTCAACCTAATTTTTGAATTTGAACTGTTAAATACTATTTTGTAGATGTCTTTTTATGGTCATGTAAACAAGATGACAACTTTGACAACTTTTAACACTTGACAACATTTCTCCAATCTTTCTCCTTAGTGGATCTTCAACTTACATTTTCAAATCATACACTATAGAGAGGTAAAAAAAATTCTTTTTTAGTGAAATGGGGTTTTCCTTGGTCAAACCTTGAAATGAAATAAAATAGTAAGGAAGAGTGATGAATGAAGAAAATGATATGTTGTAACTCACCAAACCCTAGGAATAAAGTGTTGAAAACATGTATGAAATGGCTCCAATGGATGTATATCTTGAATCATTTTTGAATGATATGGATCTTCTATTGAATGATTGCTTGAATAATAAAACATCACAAATGATTGCTCAAAAACAAACATGATGCATAATGACTTTGACATGATGCTTGATACTTGAATAATGCTCCAAAACACTTGATAATCAGCTCTTGAAGGCTATTGAATGCTATTGTAAAATATTAAAATCTCTTGTGAACTCAAATTTTCTATAATGCATGAATACTCAAGTTGCTAAATGAAAAATGAATTAAATAACCTTGTATTTATACTTGATTATGTAAAAAAATTTAAAATTATGATGCTACAAGCCAGCATTAGGTCTAGGATAATAAAATAATACCAAGAATTTGAATTTAAATTGGGTCTATGCTAAGCAGGACTCATACATTAGTTGTGGCATATGAGTTCCATTAGGATAATCTTGGGACACTTTTCTTATGAAATGCTTAGTTTATTGTGAAATTCATATTAAGGCCCCAAAACCTAAGTGGGACCATTATGCCCAAGGTGGTGTATGAGTCCCAAATCACTAAATATGGGTCATACAATCAAAAAACACATGAATTATGATTGGGTGTTGATCTATGTTGGGATTAATCTTGGAAAGATGTATTAATTAAGGCTTGTGGATGCAAAATAAGGCCAATCACAACATAAATAAGCCCTATAAATAATAAAACCCTAGATTAGTGTGAAAGTGTAAGGGTACACTATAGAGAACCCTAAATAAGGAACAATTAAGGGCACTTGGTTTACAAGGTCCCAAGACCTAATGTGAATGTGAGTTGATGCAAGAATTTTGGTCCACAAAAAGCTCAAAAAGTGGAAGAGTTCTTGTTGTTTTTAGAAATTTTCACACTTGGATTGAAAATTTGAGGCACTTACACAATCAATCTTAAAAAAATTCAGTAGTATGAAATTTCTAATTTTCAATCTAGTTTCTAAATATGTAATTTATTCAACTACCCAGATGATAGAAACTAAATTTTGATAGGGATGTATAAAAACCACTTTTAAGAGTTTTTTTTACCATACCATGCATGTGTATGGAAAACACATTTTGACCCAAATAAAAGTATTTTTCTAATTCCTTTTGTGGAAAGATAGCTAGGAACATGAAGATTAATGAGGATATTTTTTTGTAATTTTTTCTAAATTGTTTGTTATTGAATTTTTATTGGCCTTAATTTTCATTTTTTAAAATAAATGTGTATGGATAGCATAATAGGACCTAAACTAAACAGTTTTTTAATATTTTTTTTTCATTGTGTAGAGAGTTTTCTCAAGCTTGATACCATATAATTTTTTTACAAGAAATTTTACCAAAAAAATGTTATTAAAAAATAAAAAGTCTAATATTTCAAGTTTATAGACTAGTTTTCTTAGAAATAAATAAGAAAATAACAAATGTAATCCAGTATTAAAAATATATACATATTTGGAAACTATACATCATGTTCTCTAATGGGTTTTAATTTTGTAGATTGATTTGAAAAATAAGTTGATCAACATATTGTTGAAGTTGGACATTTCTCTTGAACGTGCCTTAGTTTTTTAGTTGTAGGCCAAAGGCTAAGGGTGGGCTTACCAAGCCTTTCTCAAGCCTTAAACTGAGGCAACATGTGGGTTAATGATTTAAAATTTTAAAAATGCACACACGTCATACACATTCTTTGTTTACTTGATTATTTGAAAAAAAATAAAAAATTTAGTAACGTGTTTTAAAATGCATACGCATTTTGTGTTACAAAGCATGTAAATGTTTCTAAAATTTATTTAATTTTTTAAATAAATGACACATGTGTTATAAAATACATACCCATTATGTAATACATACACATTAGAATGCATATGCATTTTTTAGTGTATACATTTATTTTTAGGCTCAAGTAACCAAAGCATAACACTACACATTTTTAATAGCGTGTACGCATTTTTTGTAGGTTAGTTTTTGGCTAAAACTTCCCCTCTTCATGCACCAACTTCTTGATTTTACACATGTTAAACACATTACAATAGTAAATCAAGGCCACATTAAGCTTAATTTGACAAGGAGAGCCCAAACAAATGTGAAAATGTATAGGGATACATTTTTGTAATTACATCTAGGCCTAGCCCACTTTAGTGAGAGGATGAACTTGCTTCAAACTCACACTAAAGTAGATGAACCCACATTAAGATGGGTCAAATTGTACCAATTCTAATAAGATAAGATGGCAATGATAAAGAGGGGTGATCAAGCCCATAGGATGAATGTCCTATGGTAAACCAACATAAGCAAAAAGAAAACACATGTAAAATGATATAGAGAGTAGTAACAAGATATAAACATGCATTTCCAAATACACAAATTAAAGAAATAATAAAACAAAAAAGAGTGGATCAAGCTTCAACCATTTGTCTCACATTTTATGGACGGGATCTATGTTGTTTGTCCAAAAATGCATGCTCACTTTGAGGAAACCAAACTTTAGGTGCTCATGCAAACAAGCAAGTGGCTATGTGAAATTCATGCCTATGTTCGACTCCTATACATACAATAATACCAAATCTACACCTCTTGATAACTTTGATATGACACCACACAACAATGAAATTCGAGCTTTATGAGGTAAGAAAAGCTTTGTATGCTTAATTATCATGAACAAACAAGATGGCTCCACAAGCATGCAAAATTTGTTATGCAAGGTGGCCATATAATTTAAAATTTAAGGTATATTTAAAGGAGTTTTTTCTTAGTTCATGTGAGGCCCTAACTTAGGGAGCATTGTGTTTAATGTCTCCAAGAGAGGACCAATCAAAGAATAGAAGATTCACAACTTAGGGGATGTCATGTGTTACATCAAGCCACTAAGAGGAATATAATATGATAAGAGAAACCATCCTCTTTAGGGAAGACTACACAATAGAACACAAAATGTAAAAGAATAATTCCAATGTATGCCCCCACTTTAAAGAAATTGCTAAAAACCATAATGTGAGAAATTACTTTAAAGTATAAAATGGTAAATGCTAACAATAAAAGGA